>JAQGBT010006292.1:0-12771 GCA_034698585.1 Disparrhopalites patrizii
ATTTGTTAAAAGGGAAAATTAGAGGGCGATTTGCTAAAGGGAAATGTCAAGGGCGATTTGCTAAAGGAAAATTTAAACGGAGATTTTCTAAAGGCAGATTTAAAGGGCGATTTGCTAAACGGAGATCTTCTAAAGGCCGATTTAACGGGCGATTTGCTAAAGGGTTTAAAAGGCGATTTGTTAAAAGGGAAAATTAGAGGGCGATTTGCTAAAGGGAAATGTCAAGGGCGATTTGCTAAAGGAAAATTTAAAGGGCGATTTGCTAACGGGAAATTTCAAGGGCGATTTGCTAAAGGGAAATTTAAAGGGCGATTTGCTAAAGGGAAATTTGTCAAAGGGAAATTTACTAAAGGGAAATTTGCTAAATGGAAATTTGCTAAAGGGAGATTTGCCAAAAGGAAATTTGCTAAAGGGAGATTTGTCAAAAGGAAATTTGCTAAAGGGAGATTTGCCAAAAGGAAATTTGCTAAAGGGAGATTTGCCAAAAGGAAATTTGCTAAAGGGAGATTTGCTGAAGTAAAGTTATTGTTGGAGGAAGAGAAAAGGTGAATATATGACAGATTTATTACTAAAGAGGAGAAAGGGAAGGAATTTGAGTGGGCAAAGCATTGCTTGGAAGCCCTGGAAGAGCATCGTCTGAAATGTATGGGATGAGAGAATGTGAAATGTGAAGTGGATGGAGGACAATGTTTGGAGAAGATGCTGAGGATGCTGGGCTTGATAGGTTGTGGGGAGATGATGATGGTGATGATCCAGTTGCGGGAGCAGATCGGACGGTGTGAATAGCAGAACAAACAGATGCTATTACACGTCTCGTCACGACACCCATTCCGCCCTTCGCCCATTCAACTTCCACCATTCCCCCATTTGCCCATTCCATTCCGCACACACGCGCTCCTTTCATCCCACGGCCACGGCTTCCATACGCAAGGCAATCCCCCGCCCCAACATTTCTCACGCATTCCTCACTCACTCCGAATTGCTCTAGCAACGTCAGTCGTGGCTCCGCAATAACAAATTCTCATCCTCCATTATCTCTTTCTCTCTCTCCTTTTTCCTTCTTTGTCTCTCTTTCTCTCTCTCTCTTTCCTTCTTTGTCTTTCTTTCTCTCTCTCTCTCTTTTTCCTTCTTTGTCTCTCTTTCTCTCTCTCTTTTCCTCTTTCTCTCTCTTTCTTTTAACATCTTCCTCTCTCTCTTTTTCTTTTTCTCCCTCTGTTTCTTTTTCTCCCTCTTTTTCCTTTTCTCTCTGTTTCTTTTTCTCTCTCTTTTTCTTTCTCCCTCTCTCTGCCAGTGCTTCTTTTTCTCTCATTCTCTCATTGTGTCCGTTTTTCTTTTTTTCTCTCTCTCCGTCTCTCTTTCTCGCTCGCTTGCTCTCTCTCTTTTTTTCTCTCTCTCTGTCTCTCTTTCTCGCTCTCTTGCTCTCTGTCTCTTTTTTTCTCTCGTTTTCTCTCTGTCTTTCTTTTTCTCTCTCTTTCTCTCTGTCCGTCTTTCTTTTTTTCGCTCTCTGTCTCTCTCTTGTCCTTTTTCTCTCTCGTTTTCTGTCTGTATTTCTTTTTCTCTCTCTTTCTCTCTCTCTCTCTGTCCGTCTTTCTATTTATCTCTCTCTGTCTCTCTCTCGTTCTCTTTCTCTCGGTGTGTCTTCCTTTTTCTCTCTCCATCTGTCTCTGTCTTTCTTTTTTTCTCTTTTTCTCTCCCGCTTACTCCCTCGCTCTTTCTATATCTGTCATTTTTCTCTCTTTTTTTCTTTCTCTCTCTGTCTCTCCCTCGTTCTCTTTCTCTTTCTCTCTCTTTCTATTTCTCTCTCGCTCTCTGTCTCTTTCTCTCTCTCTTCATTGTTGCTCATTCCACTCATTTCCAGCTCCTGCTAAATCCCAAAAGCCTTCCAGTCTCGACCAAAGTTTTCATTTCAGCTGCTCAATCATTTTCACTTATCTCACCTTCGAGTGTTCGAGTGCCTCTAGCCAACAGAATCCCTTTTCCTCCGCTTTTCACACATCTAAAGCTCAGGTTGTTGGATTTTTTTTTCAATTTTAGCTTGTTGGAGCTTTCACGTTCCTGCTTCCTACTCCTGTAAATGACTGATTGTTCTACCCATTTTGGGTTTCATTGTTACTCATTTTGGGTGTAGTGAGTAGCTCGCAGTGTGCTGGACGAACTCAATTATGCAACTATGCTATAATACAATCGGCAAAAGTGAGGGCGTACAACTAACTTGTAATGTCAATCTTGGATCGTTTGTTGTCAACACCAGTCCAGATTTCAGATGACAGATGCAAAATGGGAAATGAATATGAAGACGTTCATTTCACCCCAAAAGGAGCGGAATCCAAGTTGTTTTATACCTATTCTGAGATCGTCTCCGTCCTTCCTGATTCTCCTGGCCCTGATTCCGCATGGGAAAGGCGTGAGTTTAATATTGACGGAGGAAGCAGGGTTATTGCGGAGGGATTAGAAAAAGAGTATAAGTGAGTGAGAGAGGGAAGGAAAGCGGAGGGGGAGGATATGGTGATTAATTATTTTGGACCAATCCTTTTTTATAGCTCGGCTGGGTGAGAGACTTGGAGGAGAGCGGGAGGGAGAGGGGGATATAGAGAGAATCCGTTTGAGAATAATTATCGTATTTGTATCCACGTAATAACTCCCTGTAACACATTTTCCCACGCTCACCGCTCTCATCTCTCTCTCTCTCTCTCTCTCTCTCGCCCTTCTCTCTCTTCCCAGTGGTTGCAGGTAGCCGCCCATATCGTTCCTTGTGTTTTACATAATCGCCACACAGCCCAGTACGAGTTTCCTTGGTGGAAACGAGTCAGAGTAGAGTCTCTCGGAGTGAGGGCGAGTGCGAGTGCGAGCGAGTGAGGTGGATGCGAGACGAGATTTGGATGCAGCCCGTGCTCAACAACCAGTCTCTCATCATTTGACGGACAAGCACTTGGTAATTATTAGCCTCTCCAACAATTCCCTCTAACCCACCTATATCTCTCTCTCTCTTTCTCTCTGTCTCTCTTTCTCTTTTTCTCTCTCTCTCTCTCTCTCTCTCTTTTTCTCTGTCTCTCTCTTTCTTTCTCTCTCTCATCTTCATATCCCCTCCTTATGGCCTCTACGGTGCGAGTTTAAAAACTGAGTGAAAATTAATTGTTGAAAGACGCTCATTCCCACATGATAATAAGAGTGGTAATGTTTTTCTGCACCAACTCGTTAATCCCTCGTCCCAACTGCACCTCCTCTCAGCCCCTCACCCAATTCCATATTTCCATCAACTCTATCAGTATTTTCCTCTCTTTTCCTCATGATCTCCACTTAGCCCCAACCAAGGGTTTGACCCCTTCACGTGTCACCCGTCGCACCTTCAAAAGTCCAAAAGCTTCTTGCATGTACGGCAGGACAGCAGAGCATTCAATATTTTCCGCATAATTTCCAATCATATACAGTAGTCGTTAGCAGAGATGGCCAAAGTGCCTCGTACGTGTTTACATAGATATGTATTTAAAATACATTTTTGTATTTTGTAATTGTATTTTCAAGTAGAGGTATTTTCTACAGGTATAGTTTGTAATTTGTATTTAAATACACGGGATTTTTTGTGGAGTATTGTGCTGTGATTTTGCAAGTTGCAACTTAAAAGTGCACCAAGGCAAAATTTTGGAATTTTTTGATGGCGCTCTACTATACAAAGGAACGCATATTATGCTATATATTTTAAATACATTTAAAGTCGACTCTCACTATAACAGCTCTCTCTATAAAAGCACTCTTACTATAGCAGCATTCTGGGATCCTCCCGACAGTTTTGTAATGTAAACAGCTCCTTCTATAACAGCACTTGCTACAACAGGATTTTGCTAGAACAGCAGGATTTTTTGTTCCCTATAGACCACATTTCCCTCATTATAACATAGTATTTTCTTTCTATAACAGCATTTAGCCACCACCAAGTACCCCTTTAACATTAGCGTTTTCTCTATAACAGCGCTTGAACTTTTCAATAACAGAAACATTCTTTTTTCAACGCTTCAAATTTTTTAGTAAAATTGCGTAAATATTGATCATATATTTTATTTTATTATCAAAATTTACCTGGAATTGGTCTTAATTACTTTTTTACCCAATTTTCTAAAACAGCAACTTGCTACATATAATAGCACAACTTCATGTGCAGACAGGGTGCTGCTGAAGTGAGAGTCGACTGTATTTGTATTTTTATTTAAAATACGTATTTCATATATATTTATTTGTATTTTGTATTTGAAATACTTATTTTGTATACATTAATTTGTATTTAACATGCGCATTTTATGACGCAACTCCACTTGTACTCAGCCATTAGTCCATTAGTCATTACCAATTACAATTACTAAAAAAAATTGCTTCAATTACAAGTCTGGCACCCTGTAGTAGCACACCTTTTGGCGTCGTATACCTGAATGCAACTCCTCAAGAAAATTAACTATGTTGTCATCTTATAATTATAACAATAAGATGTAAATACCTACGTAAAATCTCCCTCCTTGACCTGCATACTACATCTGTTTTACATTATTCTTATTATTATTATTATTATTATTATTATTATTATTATTATACCGAATCAGTGGCTGTTCTTTGTCAACTGCCCCACTCTCTTGCAATTTTCCTTTACTCCTATTTCCTGCACAAAATTGCCTGGACGAGAACAGAGATGCCTAAAAGAAGGAAGGTACAAACGGCCCAACAATGGGATAAGTACATATACATAACATATACAACCATATACAAGTGTGAAGGCCTTCGTCATGAGCACATGGGGAATGGTGATGACAGGGTAAGAGCAAAAGGTTGGGTCTCCATTAAGTCGGAGGAGCATGAAGTAAAAGGGTGAAGATGGGAGAGACAGATGCTCCCCTTTGTGTGGTATAGAGGATTATAAGGGAGAGAGAAAGAGGTGGGGGAGATTGTTGTTGGGGAGCTAATAGGCGTAAATGATGGGCTCATTGTTGTCATTGCTGGGATCAAAGGGTCCGGTGTCATAATTCGGGCTGTAAACACGTCTCATTAGAATGCATGGCCATACTGCCTCCAATTCACCTCACAAACTCCTGCTGCAATCCACCAAATCTACCCAGGATGCTCCATTTCATAAAAATCTCATTTCTCCCCTGTAAAACATGAAGGACGTTTTGCACATGGATTAACTACGTGCAGTCGACTCTCCCTATACTGGCCCTCCCTATAAGAGCATTTACTCTATAACCGCAGTGCTAAATCCCCCTACAGCTTTACCATGTAACGTGCGCTCTCTATAAGAGCACTCCCTGTAACAGGAGTTACTCTATAACAGCAGGATATTTTCTTCCCTCGGTCTCATTTCTCTCCCTATAACAACACTTTCTCTTTATAAGGGCATTAGCGTCTAAGTCAGGTATCACTTCAACATTAACTTTTTCTTTATAACAGCACCGGAACTCTTTACCAGCACAATTTTATTCTTTTGTTACTGAAATGTAAATATTTACGCCCAATTTTGTAAATATAGTTAGAATTTGGAAAATTATCAAAGTTAAGCCTGAAAATAATCTTAATTAATTATTATTAATATTTTTTAACTAATTTTCTATACCCACAGTTCGTTATAAGAGCACTTTTGCTGGTGCAGATAGGGTGCTGTAGTGCTGTCATAGAGAGAGTCGACTGTACTATAAGGGGAATTCTAGCTGAGAAATGACGTTGTATACATTGAGGGAAACGGACAGGAAGAAGACCTGAGGTTGATCATGGCCTTAGGCCAAGTTGCTTCTCTATATTCCTCCGAAAAGAGGGGGATGGGACGATTCTCCTTTGAATCTTATGACTCCTCCGTCATATATAAGATACAAAACTCTCTCTTTCCCGTTTGCCTTCATAAGCAATCAAGACTCCAGCACCGACCGACCGGTTCGGCTGGAGATAAAAAAAAAAAGGCCAAAAACTTGTGGAGGAATCTGACCGAATCTCGATATGAAGCTTGTTTTGTTGAGCCATAAGACTCTGGGTGATTATCCAAAGTGTCTGTAGATTTTAAAATGACGAATACCTCCAAAAGACTGAGGACTGATGTGGGGTTGTCAGAATCACGTCGGAGATGCTCTGCGGAATCACCCCACGTATAAAGATGAATAATACCTACCTTTGCCTCCTTCATCTCCATTCTCTCGATCTCCCTCTTTGACTTTCATTTTCATTGTTTCCAACAGCAAACGTTGGCATGTCTGTAGATGAAATCCTACGCGCCTTCTTTTTTCGTATGTCCCCTGAACAGTATCCTTCTCCACTCCTTTTTTCTCCTCAAAAGTCTTTTTTCCTGATCAATCTCACCGCTTTTTATCATTTGGTAAATGCCATGGGATTTAAGGAGTAAAAGATCTTGCAGGGGGAAATATAAAATATCCTCCTTTTATTGCCATGTACCAAAGTCTTTCTCTCGGCCTTCTTGCGCCAGGAGTTATAGAGTTCCTTGTGGGTTCAAGTTCGATTTTCGAGTATTAATTTCCTTACCAAGTTCAATTGCAAGTTCGGAAAAGGGTCTGACGCTCATACTTGATAAGTCGGGATTTTGGAAGGTTATCGAAATGGATTCAGTAGGTACTCGTTTATTTAAATTGTTCAGTTCGGATTTCTGATTGCTAACTCAGTCCAAAACCAATTTCAATTCCGAGTATTTTTCGTGCTGAAACTAGAACCTCCAATAAAACTACGTTAGGTCATTAAATTTAAACGTTTGGATGACGTTTTCGTTTTTAGTTGTGCTCTAAACTATAAAGCTCCTGTTTTTATTGAGGAAACAATGTCCCTCATCATTTTATCTAGAAAAAGCTGGATTTCTAGTAGCAATTCAAATCGCAATTATACTCGCGACTACCAATTGTGAGTTGGATTTCGTATTAACTTCTGGAGAACTCCTGCAATTTCAAGTACAGTCAATTCTCTCTATAACGGACCTCCTTATAATGGTTTTCGCGCTATAATGGTGTTCACCAATCCCCCAGAGAGATTTTCAATGCTAAAATCACTCTCTATAACGGTGTTTTTATAGGTTTTTTTTTTTGCTATAACGGGGAAGTTTTGAATCCCCGCGGTTTTTCTTTCACTCACGCCTTCAGATATTTATTGCATTATAACGGTTTTTCCCGAATTTTAAAATCGCTGCGGTTTTTCACAGTTTACTATAACGGTTTTAGGCCATGCCTTCAAATATTTCTTGTATTATAATGGTTTTTCCCGAATTTTAAAATCCCCGTGGTTTTTCACATTTTAGTATCACGGTTTTAGGCCACGCCTTCAAATATTTACCTCATTATAACGGTTTTAGGCCACGCCGTGAAATGCTTATCTCACTATAACGGTTTTTTCATTATTTTCCAGACCCCAGAAGCTTACGGTTTTCTTTATAACGGTTATTGCATTATTCCTTATAACGGTTTTTCTCTTCAACGGCTATATGCACCTACATATTGCTAAACCGTTATAAAGAGAATTGACTGTACTCAGTTTGGCACTTGATTCGATAAACTTGAAATTGGCATTTATTTCTACTTAATTTGTTAATCGAGTTCGAGTTCCGCCCAAATACCCAACTGAAAATCAGTTTCAAGTACGATTTCAATTCCGAACTGAAAACAAAGCACTCAATAAGGAACTCTATAGCCCGGAGTATCTGTATATAGCAGAGTGAAGAGGAAGGGAGGGAGATGCGAGACGAAGAGACTTTTTGTATATAAAGATTGGGAATTGGGATGAGAAATGACGGGGCTTCGGTGGCCGAGGCATGTTTATGGACTTGCTCCTTGGCGGGACGCCTTCTGCATTTGCTTTGCCTCCTCCAGAAATCAAAATATAGAAGAAGAAGAGAAAAAAACAAATCCAGTTCCCTTTTACTCATAAAGTATGGTGATGTGCCGGACTCCGTATTGATATCCGATGATGAGACTTTCCAATGCCTTGCCATGAGTGGGAGTTCACAAATTGAGATCTCTCCAACAGCCACGGCTCTCAAGTGTATGCTCAGGGCTTATTTAAAGAGAGAGAGAGAAGTTTAACTGACTAAAAGAGAGAGAAAGGAAGAGTTTTTGAATGCTTGTGAGGTTTGTGGGGATAAAGAGACCGCCGATCCTCTCGATCAGACAACTCAATTAATAATTCCTCGGAGGAGAGAGAGAGAGAAGGAACAAATGATGGGCTATTGAGAGAAATTCCCAGCGTGAATCCTCTCCAAAAACTCCACTAAATCAACATGCCTCTCTTTTGCCATTTTTTCACGAACCGCCGCCGCTTCCTTCTTGGTCCAATCCTCCTCCGCCTTCTTCTTCGCCTTTTTTTCTTCTCCTCCAAAAAAAATCCCCCTCACCCTCTCTTCTCCATATATCCTCCAATAAATGTGACTTTTAAAACTCCCAATTTATTCCATCTCGTCAAGTCCTCCACTTTCCCACGCACTCACCTCCCCAGATTTATCTCCTTCACACTGTCACATCACCCATTTCCATCCCATTTCTCATCCTCCGCCGTCACATCAACCACTCATTTTTACCTCCGGCTCCTTTTATATACAAAAACAGAGTATTTCCTTTGCCATTCTGTTTTTTCTATAAGAGCCGTTCTCATTTCCTCCTTTCACATTCAAAATACAATGCATGGACCAAATATATTCAAGATCAGAAATGTGAGTGCAAGAAATTTATTTCTTGTAACATTCGCTGGGAACTGATACTGTCTCACTTCTCCCTGTATGTTCTCTATACAGTCGACTCTCTCAAATACAGCACCCTATCTGCACCAAAAAAAGTGCTCTTATAACGAACTGCTGAATAGAGAATGCTGTATAGAGAATTAGTTAAAAAAATATCATTATAAATTAATTGAGATTATTGTCCGGCATAACTTTGATAATTTTCCAAATTTTAATAATATTTACATAATTGGGCGTAAATATTTACATTTTAGTGAGAACAAAATAAAATTGTGCTGGTATAGAGTTCCGGTGCTGTTATGGAGAAAAAGTGAATGTTGAAGGGATACCTGACTTAGTCGCTAATGCTCTTATAGGAAGAAAGTGTTCTTATAAGGAGAGGAATGTGACCGAGGGAAGAAAATACCCTGCTGTTATAGAGTAACTGCTGCTATAGGGAGTGCTCTTATAGAGAGTGCACTTTACATGGTAAGGCTGTAGGGGGGATTCAGCACTGCTGTTATAGAGTAAGTGCTCTTATAGGGAGGACCGGTATAGGGAGAGTCGACTGTATAGCATCCCTCTCTATAAAAGCACTCTTACTGTAATAGCATCTTGGGATCCCCCGAGAGCTTTATAATGGAAACAGCTCCTTCTATAACAGTATTTGCTACAACAGGATTTTTCTATAACAACAGGATTTTTCCTTCCCTAGACCACAGTTCTCTCACTATAACAGCATTGTCTTTCTATAATAGCATTCAGCCAATCAGTTTTTTTAACAGCATCTTGCTATAACGGCACTATTTCATGTGAATATAGGCTGCTGTTATGGCGAGAATCGACTGTATACTGTCTGTCAACTCGTATACTATAGCAGCACCCTCCACATCTCCATATGAAATTGTGCCGCTGTAGCAGGATGCTGTTATAGAAAATTGGGTAAACAAATAATAACATTAATTAATCCAGACCAATTCCAGGTACAGTGGAGTCTCTATATAACAACTCTGAAGGGAAGGGTGAAAAATATTGTTACAGGGAAATATTGTTATATAGAACAATAAATATGCAAGCTTACATGTACGAAGGCCTGGAAAAATAATGGTGTTACAGAGAAATGTTGTTATAAAGATACTAGTTATACAAAGACTCCACTGTAATAGCTTCATTTCATAAAATCTATCAATATTTAGTCACTTTTACTAAAATTGTCGAATTTTCGTTGAAAAAGGAATAAATTTGTGTTATTGAAAAGTTCAAGTGCTGTTATTGAGAAAAAGTTAATGTTAAAGGGGTACTTCATGGTGGCTGAATGCTGTTATCGAAAGAAAGTGCCGTTATAGTGAGAGAAATGTGGTCTAGGGAAGGAAAAATCCTGCTGTTATAGCAAAATCATGTTATAGCAAGTGTTGTTATAGGAGACGTTTACATCATAAAGCTCTCGGGGGGATCCCAGGATGATGTTATAGTAAGAGTGCTTTTATAGAGAGAGAGAGAGAGAGAGAGAGAGAGAGAGAGCTGTTATAGTGAGGGTCGACTTTACCATAAAGGTTGGAACGTTTGCAAGAAAGAAAGACGGCTTGTTGAATGTTTTGTTTTTGCACATGGAGTCTTTGTAGGCACGAGGCACGCCTTGACAAAACAAGGAAATAAAGCTCTAAGCGAATATGAATGTATGATGGGAGATTTACAAGAAGATGAGTCTCGGATTTCAATTCGGATCTCGCTCTGAGATGTCGGACAGCTTCACCTGGTGGCAGCCTGGCATTAGCATAGGACCCATATCCAAGGACGTTATTTGGGTAATTTTGTCGGACATGCGATTGTTGGTAGTTTTCAATGCACATCCTGGCAGGGGAATCGTACACAATGTCCAAAGAATGATGCGGCCGTGGCCTGGAGCAGTGCCATTGAGCCTCTGATTGCGTAATAATGACCCTATTTTGAGCACAGAGAAGAATTCCTCACGCATTCCTCCACATTAAAAGCACTTGTTGACATTCCTCATTCTCTTTGCCTCCTCTTTCATCCTCCTCTTTCAATCCCTTCATTTGGATATGGACCTTCTCGAGAGGACTCTCTTTGGCCGGACGCTATGGGAAAAAAAGAGCGTCATGAATTATCGACGAGCTTTTGATTGGTGGGCGGAGCGAGAAACAATGACCCATTTAGGGAAGCGAGATCCCGTTCCATGATCCCACACTCCTTTCCTTTCTTCTCTCACAGTCTCTCTCTCTCTCTCTCTCTCTCTCTCTCTTTCTATGTATCTGTCGTTCTCTCCCTTTCTTCTTTTTGTCTCTCTCTGTCTGCGTCTCTCTCTTTATTTCTTCTTTTTGTCTCTCTCTCTGTCTGTCTCTTTCTTCTTCCTCTCTCTTTCTCTCGCTGTCTCCTCTGTCTCTCTCTTCCATTCTTTTCTCTTTCTCTCTCTCTTCTTTTTTTCGCTCTCTCTGTCTCTTTCTTCTTTCTCTCCCTGTCGTATCTCTCTTTTTTCTTTGCCTCTCTGTCTGTCTCTCTCTCTCTTTTTTCTTTGTCTCTCTGTCTGTCTCTCTCTCTCTTTCTTCTTGCTATCTCTGTCTGTCTCACTGTTTCTTTCTTCTTGCTCTCTCTGTCTATATCTCTCTTTTTCTTTCTTCTTTCTCTCTCTTCTTATATCTCTCTCTTTCTTCTTTCTCTCTCTGTCTCTCTCTCTTTCCTTCTTCTTTCTGTCTCTCTGTTTGACTCGCTCTCTCCTGATTGATTCTTTCTCTCTCTGTTTGTCACTCTCTTTCTTTACTTATTCTTTCTCTCTCTCTCTGCTTGTGTCTCTCTCTCTTTATTTCTTGTTTCTCACTCTGTATCTCTCTTTCTTCTTTCTCTCTCTCTGTCTCTCGCTTTCTTTCTTCCCTCTCTGTCTCTCTCTTCCTTCTTTCTCTCAGTCTCTTCATTCTATACTCTTTTCTTTTCACTCTTCTCCTCTACTTTCCTCTGTTTGTATCTAGACTCTCATTACACACTGTCTGATTACGCTTTTTTGAGGAGGAGAGCCTGAGTTTATGGCTGAAAGGGTTGAACATTACCAGATTGCTCTCGCTCTTTAATATACTCTTTTTCCATTTCTGAACTTTCCGTTTTTCCTGGGGAAGAAGTCAAGGATGGAGAGGAAATGTTATCCGCGATCTTCTCACTCCCTGCCACAGCCACAGGGAAAATGTGAGAGAAACCAAAGAAGGCGGGTCATTGGACGGCAATATTTCTTCTTCCTCTTCAACTCTTCACAAATGCTCCACGGAAAGATTTTCAATTTACAACAGATTTTTCCATTTCCTATCCACAACAGAGCCTTTGTGTCAATCCGCTCCACGTTGCATCTCTAAAAAAGTGAGACGTAAATCGCGGCGGATCCTCGCCTGAACATGCTCCCTTTGTTCCTCTGTCCTCTTCATTTCCCTTGGATCCTTGGTCGTAAATTTTGGAAGAAAAGAGCGAGGGATGAGAGAAAAGAAACAAAAGAAATTGAAAAATCATGAGGGACGAGGGAATTGAATATTGCCAATAACCTGGCTTTTAAGATGAGAGCTCGGAAAATGTGCTTTATATTTGTTGTCCCCGTTAATATTAGCAAACTGAAGGGAGACGAGATCTCGAAGCTCAAAAGTCGTGTCGTCGGAAATAGCCCTCGTGGTCTCGTGCTAAGTGCAGATGTCTGGGAGACGGAGAATTTGTGAAAACGCTAGGAATTAGAGGGTAATTGAGATGTCACGCGCGAAGGAAGCGGAGATGGAAGACGTTAATTGCTCATCTGTTATTAGCACCGCAACGGTCAAGAGTCAAAAGAATCCGTGTGGAAACCATTTGAGTCACGAGCATCTTCAGCTCAGTCTCTTTCCAATTCCCAGCCAGAGTTCTTTCTCCCTCCAATTCTCCATACGTTACAATTCCATCACTTGTAACGGCAAACTTTCACCTTTCTTTTTCTCATTTCACAGCCAGAGAAAGTAAATAAAATTTATCTGAGAGATAAAAATAAATAAAATTTCTGAGAAAGAAAATAAAATAAAGAAAATTTCTCTGAGAAAGAAAATAAAATAAAGAAAATTTCTCTGAGAAAGAAA
>JAQGBT010006293.1:0-12771 GCA_034698585.1 Disparrhopalites patrizii
TATATATATATAGCCTCTTTGTGTCCTTACCTTCGCTCAAGGGGCAATCAGTGGATGTTATTATTATGATTATTTGCTTTTGTACACTGTAGAATTTGCTCCTTAGTCGCAGTACCTTTTAGTATTATTGTATAGCCGAGGCTATATTGTCACATATATGTACTATGTACTTAGAGTTAGTAGGCAGTTTTTTTTCTTATGGATGTCCCCGTATTTATAAAAATGTTCTTCTATTCTCAAAATTTTGACTTTCTCCTGTTTTTTCCTTTTTTCCTTATTATTTCAATTTACTGTCTCTCCTTTTTACTGCTCTCCACCTTTTTTGCTTTCACTATGCCGTTATTATTTCCGCAGTTTTAGAATATTACTGGCCTTCATTCGCCTTCTTCTTCGTTTCTCCTTCCCCGTGTCTGTTTATTTCTTACCATTTTGTCTTCTTCCCATTCAACTTGTCTTTCATCTTTTTATTTTCAATCTTTGATCTTCTCAATTTTTTTTATCTAATTTTGCCGTTAATTTTTCCGTGCAGGAATAGCCTGAATACATACGTGACCTGTCGTTTCCCTTCGTCCTATTCAGCCAACCTTTCCGTCTGAATCCCTCTCACGTACTTGGATTCTCAATCAGAGGAGATGGAAGAATGAGCAAAGCAAGCATCTTATTTGTGGACACCAAAAATATATATAATAAATCCTAAATACATTTGGTAAGGAGCATAAAAATTGATTGAGTGTAACTTGATCAACATTCTCAGAATTATGACCGTAGTAATTCCATCTGTACGTCTTTATTATTTCTGTCCATTGCGTTTGTTTTGTTTTTTTTTTGCGAAAAAGACAAGTTTTTAATTTTTTGTAGTTATGTACCAACCTCTATAAATACAAGGACTCTTTTATGTGTTCCAAAACATTCTCCATTTAATGGGATGTTTGCTACTAGGTACAAGTAATTTTTTTTTATCCTTTGCCCCCCTCTCCCCCATAAATAATTGTGAGTGACTACACGTAATTGGGAGACAAATGTTGTACATATGTCTGAGTTATAATAATAATCCCTAATGATTTAATGAGATTGCATAAAAGCCAATGAAGTGGTACTAATAAGAGAAAATAATATCTGTATACTTTTTTTTTTCCACGGAGGGGGAGGGGGAAGGTTTGTACAAGTAGTAGTAAGTAGCAGTGGTTGTAATAATGGTAGTAATATTCTCTCCTGCATAAACCTTGTCATCATCATTATTATCATCTCTCATGACTTGAACATACCAAGCCAAAAAAAAAAAAATGTATAGAAGAAGTGGAAAGATGAAACTCCGTGAGCTACTAATTGGGATGGATGTGTTTTTAAAGGGTGACGATGGTGAATGTCATGCTCCATTCATGCATTGACGTACATACTAAATTATATGGGGAATAGAACAAGAATTGTGGTGTGCCAAAAAGTCATAACTGTGCATCCTCCTTTTTATCAATTTCATCTCTCTCTCTCTCTCTCTCTCTCTTTCGCTCTTCTGTCCTATTCTCAAAATACATCTCGTCCAATTGTTTTTATAGTTATTTTTACATTCCTCTCCCCACATTTGGTGGTGGAGGAGAGATATTTATACAGGAAAAAAGAAGGAGTACAAAAACTCATTATCCGTGATTTGAACTTACGTCTCCCTGCCATGCCTCGTTTGATCAACTTTTTCAAAGAAAAATTCAAGTTAATGGGATGTCTTTGACAAAACCCTTCTTTTTTTTTCATATCATTAACCAAGAAGGAGAAAAGACAAAAAAAAAAGTCCAAGAAATAAAAAATAAAAAAATAAGAGATTTGAAACCAATTGATCTACTCTTTGCCCTCTTCTACGTTTAAATTTAAACCATTAAAATTGTGGATACTCAACTAAAAAAAGAACAGGTTCGTTTGGGAAGAGTGTGTACATATATACAGTTCAAATCGGTGGATAAAAAGGACAAGTTTTTCGAGGAATTTCCCTTTAGAGAACAAAAATAAAAATAAAAAGTCGACCGATTGTTCCTCATTGATAAAGTGGCTGAGATTATTGACAGCAACTGTCGTTCAGCACCCAGACACTTATCATGAGTGTGCAAGCACAAAGGGAGGAGGGGGAAGTGAATGTCATTTGCTGTAATGTGTACATACTATACATTTATATACACTTATATATGAAACCTTAAATGTACCTATAGATCCTTGTACATCTCCCTATAATTTCACAGGGTCGGCTCATCTCCGCTCTTAACCCCTTCAGCCCATTGTCACATGAATAGAGAAAGGTTCTCAGGGGGAAGGAGAGGGAGAGATGGACAGAGAAAAAAAAATCACGGACATTATAATGTAACTGGCGTAATACGTACATACATATACTCAAAAAAGGAGATGGACAGGATTAAATTGTGTAGTATAAATCCATTACTTGTCCCGTGGAGGAGGGGGAATGGAGATTGGCAAAAAAAAAGACACTTTATTGAAAGCTGTAAGAGCCTTATAGAAAGCTCGAGGATGTATTGGAATCATTTGGAAGGAGGAGGAGAGGGAGGACATTAGTAACGTCAATTATTTTTAACGGTAAAAATAAAAGAAAAAAAATGGCAATTTTGACAATGCTGAGATACCTCATTCTTTTTGTTCCAACACATTCCCAGGGAAGAAGATGGACACCACCACTTAATCGATAATGATGATGAGGAGAGGGCAGGAGGGCAAGAGAGGAGAGAGGGAGAGAAAGGGAGAAGAACAAGAAGTATCCACTCCACCAAGAGCAAAAGATAATTGAAAAGATGGTAATCACAGGGACTCTCAACTCTTGTTTTTTTTTTGCAATGGCATCAAAATGTGCCAGGAACATCTCTTGAGGCATGTGTTACTTCCTATTATCACTATTATTGACTTTTTTTATCGGCATTCGATGATTTTTTTTTTTTCGACGAAAAAAATAAATAAAAAGAATGTTCACACCAAGACAATGGGCTCCCATTTGATTTTCTGGGATTAGTTGGAAAAGCAAAGAAAAAATTTGATAAGAGACTCCGATGGAGGAAGATGAGGAGAAAAGTAATACTTGACTCGTTTTTTCCCCTTCTGTTACTTATATCCTGTATTTATTATTATTATTTTTATTATTACACACTACATATGGATGGAGATGATGTTGGATGGAGAGGAGGAGGATGACGATGAAGAACAAGTGCTGAGTCGCAGGGCTATTTGACAGGATTGTCAATGGAAGCCGTTGACCACTGTTTAATCTGCGAGGAATTCCAGTAATGTGTCTCAGGACGTGAGAGCCAACGGGAGTAGCAGCTCTGGTCAAGTGCATCTTTTGTATAGGGTTAAGTGTAAGGGAAAAAAATCTTCTGGGGCTCTCTCTCTCCATCTCTTTCTCTCTCATACAAGATTTTGTGCGAGGATCATAAAATCAAGGAGGATCCGGGGGTGTTGCAATGATATAGCGGTGGCAAGTATTATGGTAGTTGTAATGCAAGTCTTTCCTATGATACGGGAATGTAACATTACATATGTAAGTGTGGACTTTTTTTTCTCTTTAGGAAAGAAAATTATACTTATAAAAAAAATTGTATTATGTTATCATTTTAGTAGGAGACATTTTTTTCTCCCTCGCTTTTTTGATTCAAAGAGATTAGAGAGATGTGGAGTGGGAAGGCTGTCGTACTGGTACTGGTAGAGTCGTAATGAAATGTAAGAAGAGAATGACTTGAAGTTAAACACATGTTTTGAAAGGGTGGAAAAATTAGGGGAACACAGTGTCACAAAAGAAGGTGTATCAGCAGGCTTTGGAGGTTTCTTCACTTTTATTTCTTCTCGTCCTAGTGAATTCGATCTCTCTCTTTAGTTTACATTTCCTGGCTAATTTTTTCTCTCTTTTCCCTTTCTATCTTTTTATTTCCATCTTTTTCTCTCTCTTTTCTTCTATTTTTTCTTCCCCACTTTTTCTTCTCATCCTCTTTTTCCCTGTTTTTTATCTCGTTCTTAATTTTTTTTTTGTTTCCCTCGTTTTTCTATTTTCTCTCTTTCCATCATTTTCTATTTCCTCTCTTTACCTCTTTTCTATTTTCTCTCTTTCTATCGTTTTCTATTTCCTCTCTTTACCTCTTCTTTATTTTCTCTCTTTCCATTATTTTATATTTCCTCTCTTTCCATGATTTTATATTTCCTCTCTTTACCCCTTTTTTTATTTTCTCTCTTTCCCTTTTGTACTCTACTTTCTCTTCCACTATTTTTATAATTTGTTCTCTTCCTCTCTCTTCTTTCCTTTTTTCTACTTTTCTCATTTCTACCGTCTGAATGTTGCCCTTTTTCTCATTTCCCCTTATTTTTCTCTTTATTTCGTCGCTATCTTTGTGCTGCCTCTATTTTGTCTCCCTTTTCCCGGCTTTTTTACTTTCTTTGCCCTCGTTTTCCCTCTCTTTCTCTCTATTTTTCTCTCATTCATCTCATCCCTCTTTCTCTCTATTTCTATGTTTTTCATTGCCTGCCTTTCTTTGTACGCTGCCTCTCTTTTACACCGTTTCTCTCCTTTCTCTCTCCATCTCCTGTTTTCCTTTGCGTCTCTCTATCTCTGTCTGTATTCTCTATTTTTCTTGTTTTTCCCTCTCTCTCTCACTATTACCTCTATATTTTCACTGTCTCTCTCTCTCTCTCTCTTCCCGCTACTCTTGCCCTTGCTTCCCCTCCCTATCTAATGTTTACTTTGCACCCCCTCCCTCTCTCTCTCTCCAGCTCTCATTCACATGGGTGAGAATTATTGATTAAGAGGGAGGAATAATGAAAAGATAATGAAGGTTGGTCTTTTGCCGGGAATGGCACATCATTGTTCTTCTCTTTTCACTCTCCGTTGCTCATCCCTGGGGATTATTTGCAGAGAGTGGCACTCTCTGACTTCCCCCTTATCATTTCCCCCGGCAGGAGGGCACTCCGTGACTCCAGTTATCTTTCTCTCTCCCTCTCAATTTTTCTCCCTCATTCCCTCTCCCTTTCTCTCTCTCTCTCTCTCTCAATTTTTCTCCCTCATTCTCTCTCCCTTTCTCTCTCTCTCTCTCTGTCTCTCTCTCCCTCTCGCGAACCATTGTCTTCCCCCATTAGCTTCACGCATTCATACACGTTGAAAAAGAGAGAGACACAAAGCACACAAGTGTAATGGAGTCCCCATAACCATCTTATACACGACTTGAAGTTCGTGGGCCCATCAACCGGCACTACTTAGCACATAGTACTACCACCATGAGGATGAAGGGCTCCCGAAAATTCCCCTGAAAGAGACTTTTTGACTGTCAACCCCATTTACTCCACATAAATCATGGAATGTCCTTTCATTCATACCATATTTAATAAATAAAATCCCACACCCAAGAAACATTTCAAATTCACGTTTTACATTTCAATGCTGAAAAAGCTCACGCTTCCCCCATTTCTTCCCTCCTCTCTCCCCTCTCTGTCCTCCCTTCTCTCTACTACTACTATTCGATGGGGACAAGGATTTTTTCTCTTTGTCCTTATTATTATTGCTATTACTCCTACCACCATTATCAGTGGTAGTGGAGGAGTGTGATGTGTACTCCCCCCCCAAAAAAACAATAAAGATACGTACGTCTAGGAAAATCTTTTATCCTTCCCCTTCATTCGGAATAACAAGAGAGAAGAAAAAAATGTACAAGGAGGCTGTGTGATGCTCTAGGGCTAAAAAGTAGAGTAGAGTAAAAGTGGTGGTAGTACATAAAATCGTGGTGGTGGTGGTGGAGAGGACCTTATCCCTAGCTCTAACTATTATATACAGACGGTAATCAGCTTCATGACAGACGGCCTTATTGCCGGGATCCGTTAGGAAGTATCTACACGTTACATTGGGTGTACATGTTTTATCTCTCTCTCTCTCTTCCTCTCTCTTGTTCTCTTGTCTTCCTCTCTGTCTACTCTTTCTCTGCCTTTCGGTCTTTCCTTTTCTCGCTCTCTTTCTCTCTCTTTCACTTTCATTCTTTCTCCCTCTCTCTCTCTCTCTCTTACTCTGTCCCTGTCTGTTTTACCCTTTCTCTGTAATTCTTCTTCAATCTTTCTCTTTCTTTGGATCTCTTTTCTTTTACTCTTTCTCCTTTACTCTCTCTTTTTCTTTTACCTTTTCTTGCTTCCATTCTCTTCCCCCTTCTGTTTTACTATTTATGTTTTCCTTTCTCTTTCTCTCTTTCACTTTCCACTTTTGTCTCTCCCTCTCCCTTTCTTTCTCTCTCCTTCCTCCATGTCTCTCTTTCCCTCTTCTTCTTCTCTGTCTCTCTTTTTCTCCCTTTCTTTCTCTCCTCCTTTCTCTCTCTTGCCCATGCAGACTTTCTGTCTCTGCTCGTTTCTGTATTTTGCTCTCTGTGCTTTTCTCGTTCTCACTCTCTTCTTTTATCTCTCTCACCCATTTTCTATGTCTCTTTTTCTTTGATGTTTCTCTCTTACTCTTTATCGGCATTCTCTCACTTGCTTTGATTTTTTTTATCTTTCTCTTTATCCGTATTCCCTCACTTTCTTTGATTTTTCTCTCTTTTCTCTCTCTTTCCCTTTCAGACTTTTTGTCTATGCTGGTTTCTCTGTTTTGATTTTTTGCTTTTCTCGCCGTCTCTCTCTCTGCTTCTCTCTCTCTCCGATATGTTTTTTTCTCTATGATTTTTCTCTCTCTTTCCCTTTCAGACTTTTTGTCTATGCTGGTTTCTCTGTTTTGATTTTTTGCTTTTCTCGCCGTCTCTCTCTCTGCTTCTCTCTCTCTCCGATATGTTTTTTTCTCTATGATTTTTCTCGCTCTTTCTCTTTCTCTTGTCTTTTTCTCTGTGATTTGTCTCGCTCTCTCTTGCTGTCTCTGCTTGTCTTTCTCTCTCATCCTCTCTCTGTCTCTTTCTCTCTCTTGCTGTTTCTGCTTGTCTTTCTCTCTCCTCCTCCTCTTTTTCTCTCTCTCTCTTGCTGTCTGTGCTTGTATTTCTTTCGTTCTCTTCTTCTCTCTCTCTCTCTTGCTTTCTTTCTCTCTCTTTTGCTCTCTGCTTTACTCTGTCCCTCTCTCTCTCTCTCTTTTGGTGGCTCGTACATACAAGAAGTCACCTCCTGAGTAAGCACGTATATGTAGGTACATGAAGGAGGAGGAGGGGGAGACGGAGGTGGATGAAGAAAAGGAAGAATTCATCCTCTCCGTGGAGAGTGATATAGAGAGTTTTGTATTGGGAAGCAGAGCACATCCCACAAAAGTGAAGTGCTAGTACACTCTGGGCGGCCTCCTCAACCCCACACACACATACACACACACGCACGCAGCATGTGTAGGTACACACTGTACCACTTTTACCACGTCGGTCCAAACATATGTTAACTCAAGGAAAAATTGTACTTTTCAAAAGAATCTCCTCGCCCTCTCTTTCTCTCCTTTCCCCTAATAGCTTTATGTAGTCTTCCCTTTCTCACTTCATTTCATTCCTCTTTCCCTCTTTCTCTCTCTTCCGATTCTTCCTCTCTCTCTCTCTCTTTCTCTCTGGTTTTTTCGCTTCTGGTTTTTCATGAAAAAAATGACTATATGAGAGATCCATTTTTGACTTTCTTTTTTTAAAAAAAACTTTTATTACATGAAAGGGATGTTACACACATTCTATTTTTTTTCCTTTTGAAAAACTTTCAGACTTTGGGAAATTTATTAGGTTTTATATGGTGTAGGTTTTTTTTGGGAGAGCGGAAAAATATGCAAACGGAAGGGAAGGTCCATCGAAGTATTTTTTTGAGGGACAAGGAAGAAATGTTGGATCAAGGGAAGCTTTTTTACGGGGTGTTGCCAGTCCGAGAGAGAGAGAGAGAGGAAATATTGTGGGGGAAATAATTTTGGGGAGAGAAAGGAAGGGAGATAAAAGGGGTGAGGGTGAGAGTTCAAGAGGGGTGCAAAAAAATGCTTTGAAAGGGAGGGAAAAGATACTTCTAGCGGCACTTTCCCACTCCATGAAACGGGAAAGCATTGAGCTGAAGGGAAGTTCAAGGTAATAAAAAAAATCCCCAGAAATAAGAGAATGAGCTTTGTCCCTTTCCATTGACGATTGGGAAAGAGAGGAAAAAATGTCCGTAAAAAGTGAAGAAGTACTGAATGAGGATGAATGTACATTTTAAAAAAAGTTGAGTTGGTTTATCCATTTAACCATAGAAATAACTGTGATTCTTCAAAAATTGATATAGAAAAACGTCTCACCAGTCTTTGCCTTTGTCTCACGAAAAGGCCACCATTCTATTAACAAGTAAGAAACATAAACCAAATAAATTAAATCACACTTAAGACTAAGACCTATGAGTTGAGTCATCCCGGCCAGTGTCAAAACAAGTGCAAGTAATTAGTAAAAATGGAGGAAGGTCATTTGTTGAAGAGCAAGTGCAAATCTCATTCAAAATTAAGGACAACAACGCAATTAGAACGAACAAAAATGGAACCAATAAAACCAGCCACAACGAAAGCAAGAAGGAAAGCCAGAAAACTATTATGTACTCAGGGGACAAAGTCAGTAATGGGGGAGAAAATCTACAAAAGGCAAACAGGCCAAGACAAAGGGATCAGGGGGAAAACAAAAGCCAGAGTAATTGAATGCCGAGGGACGAAGAAATCTAGTGTAACGGAAAGGGAATGAAAACGAAAGGGAAAGAGAGAGAAAAGAGAGCCAAGAAGAGTGAGAATGGAGAGGAAAAAGAGAGAAATGGGAAGGAGAGCAAAAACATAAAGAGAGAGAAATGGAGTAATAAGAGCAGAAAAAGAGATAAAGAAACCAAAAAAGAGAGAGAAAGGACAGAGAAGGAGAGGGAAAGAGAGAGATGGGTGAGCAAAAGAGTGAGATTGGTGAGAGAAACAGAGAGAATTGAGAAGGAGAGCAAAATAGAGAGAAAAGGGAGTAAAAAAAGGGAGAAAAGAGAGAGAAACTGAAAGAGAAGCAGAGCAAAGACAGAGAGAAATGAGAGGGAGAAAAGAGAGAAAGAAAGCAAAAAATGAGAGGGAAAAGAGAGAAAGAAATCAAAAAATGAGAGGGGAAAGAGAGAGAAGGAAAGAGAAAGAAAGCAAAAAAGAGGGGGGAAAGAGATAAAGAAAGCAAAAAATGAGAGGGGAAAGAGAGAAAAAGAGAGACCGAAATACGGGAGAAAGAGAGAGAAGGAGAGAAAAAGAGAGAGCGAAATATGGGACACAGAGAAAAGAGAGAGAAATGAGATAGAAGGAGAGAGAGAAAGTGAGAAAAAACAAGGACAGCAGAAGAGAGAGAGAAAAGGCGTAAAAAAGAAAGGGAGAGAAGGGCTTAAAAGTAAAGAGAAAGAAAGCAATAAAAGTGTGTGTAAGAAGAGATAAAAAGAGGTGAAGAGAGAGAGGGAGAGAGAGAGGAGACGCAAGAGAGGGGCGGGGAAATAGAGGGAAAGAAAGCCTAAAAAAGGAAATAAATTAAAGAAAGAGAGCGTGTAAAGGAGTGTAGCATAGATGTAGTAGCAGTAGCAGGAGGAACAATCCGCACGAGCACATTATTTCAAGATCGAGGAGTTTCCCATTCATATAATCACAAGCCTTTTGTGAGGGCTAAAAAGTTGTCACACCCCAAGAAACAGAGGACAAAACCATTAAAAACATATGCTCTTCATGTCAATCCCATATAACAGTGGTTCTAATTTCATTTTTTAATTTTATCTAAACATAAAAACCATTTTCTTTTACCCCAGTAAAAAAAAAAAGACATGGACAGTGTTCCAGCCAAAGTGCAGGCTTGTCACGGTACACCCACTTTTTTTTATGCCAGTGTACAAAAAAGGAGAGAAGAGACTGAAAGAGAGATAGTCAAAGAGAGAGAGAGAGAGAAACCATCCAATAATATCTATCTCCATACAGTTGAGCATGAGTACCGTGAACAATTTTTTGGAATCATTTCATTCAAACTCACCGACTCAAACACCAAGTGTGTATACAAACTATGTTTTAGTTACATTATACCGTGAAATCTTTTTTTTTGTTATATTCCTTTCTCTCTCCTTCTAAAAAAGCTGTTTCGGGAGTTGATTTAACTCTCTCTCTCTCTCATTTCAAGTCTTACTTGCCTTCTCTCTCTATTTCACTCACTCATCATTTCTCTCTCTTCCTTCTTGCTCCAAAAAAAAGCGCGATTTCTCTCCCTCTTGTGTGATTTACCCCTCCCATTACATGACAGCTTAGATAAAATCATAACTTTTTTTTTGTATCTCCCCAGAATAATTTTTTTTTCTTCCATTTTACACTTCTCTATTGCCTCCCATGATTATCTTTCCATTTTTTTTCACCCCTTCCCCCTTGCACAAAGAAGGCCTTCGTGTATATACTTGCCACTAATTTAGTGATGCCGATTATTAAAAGTAATTTGGAAGTTAATTACAATCCCAACTTGCGCCAATTAAAAACTCCCAAGTATATTCAGGATTGAATTATAAAATTAAAAAAAAAAACTCGAAAATTTTACGTGAGAAAAAAGGAGGAGAGAAGTTGTTCAATTTCCCCTTGTAATATTGTTGCCTTCTTCTGTATTGTTTAGGTGCATTGATGCTCTACAAACGACGAGGTCGTGATTAATTAATTTTTTTCCCCTTTGCGCAAGCATTAAACTTTACTGAAATGCTACACTGTTTATTATTGTAATTATAACTGCGAACACATTCCTCGTTTATCGGGTGGATGATCAAGGAAGGAAGATATTACAAGTTTTGACTTTTTTTTGGACATGAATGAACATTTTTGGATGGGAGTCTAGAATTTGTTTGGGAACATCACTTTTACGCACGTGAACAGGAGGAACCTTGGAGATTGTTTTCATAAGGTGTCCAGTTATGTAGTGTTTTATTAATTTTTGCGCTATTTTTAGTAATTTATCTCATGATTACCCCCAACTCAAACACGCGATTGGATGTAATTGGAATTTAATTTACCTTTACTTCTACTTATGAGAACATAAACAAATACTAGGGAAAAATAAGGTGCGATTTCCGCTAAGTGGGATAAAACAAACAAGGTAGTCAACAACAATTAAATCGTCATTTGTTCCATATACGAAAGTGCTAATGCAGTAATTTAGCTGCAAATTAAATTTTTCAGCTGGAGAAACACCCATTTAATTATTCCCACGAGACCATAATTTTCCCGTGGACTGATTTTCATTTTTAAAACCATAATTGAGGATTCCAGGAAGTAATCAAATGTGACCCTTCGCCCCGGCATGAACACAAAAAATATTGATGCTATTAATTAATCACAGTTAATATCAACATTAATTTAATCCCAGGGAAAATGACCCACAAAAGGGGAGGGAATGGAGTGTTCAAATGACACTTAAAAAAAAAGTAATCAAATAACGTAGTAAAATCTCCCCTCCAAAACCCTGTACAAAGTATCAATATCCTTAATACAATCGTGTGTGAGGGGAGTGGGCCCATACAAATGGTAACAATGCACCATCAATTTTATACTGGAAACTGGATCACATACAAATGCCATGTAAAAACTCCCTGGGTACATGTGTGTTTCCAGGAGGGTGATAAAAAAGACAAAGAAGGAAGACGAAATGATGTAAAATGGACTGAGAGAGGCAGAGAGAGAGAGAGAGAGAGAGAGAGAGATGGGAATAGAAAAGACTTTAATCCATTTCATTTACACACGTCCTTATAACAAAAGGATGCGGAGAGGGGCAAGGAGAAAAAACTATATAAAATCCATCCCTTTCCAACTAATTATTTATGAATGTATTGCCAAGTAGGAGAGGAGAAATAACTTTTCAATAGTGTCGTAAAAGAAATCAGTGTCAGCTTTTCAGAGCAGGGGAAGGGACACACACAGAGAATAAAATAGAGACAGAGAGAGAAAGAAATACCTAGTTAGAAACAGAAAGATCCCATGTGAAACAGGAATACAGAAATAGAAAAGCAGGAAGGAGAGAAAAAATAGTAAGAGGAGGGAAAACGAATGAGACTGGAAGAAATGGTGACAGGGAGAGACACAAAAAAACAAAGGAGTTAAAGAAATAGCAACAAGAGAAGGAAAAAAATCAATATGAAAAGAAAAAGGAAGAGAAAGAGAGAGAGAGAGAGCACGAAACAGCAAACCAATTGTAAGAGAGAACGAAAACGAAACAGCGAGACAGAGACAAAAAGAAAGAAAGAGAAAAATAGATAGCGAGAGAGAAAGGAAAAGAAATTGCGAGCAAGAATGAACAATAAAGAGAAAAAGGGATAGCGAGTGAGAAAGAAATCCTGAGCAGACGAGAAAACGGACAGAGAAAGAAAGAAATAGTGAAGAAAAAGAGACAGAAAAAGAAATAGTGGAGAAAGCGAGAGAGAAAGAAATTGTGAGAAAGGGAAAAAGAGAGAAAGAAATAGTGAGAAAGAGGAAAAGGGAGAGAAAGAAATCGTGAAAAGGAGAAAAAATGAGAGAGAAAGACATAGTGAGAAAGAAGAAAAGGGAGAGAAAGAAATAGTGAAAATGAAAAAAAAATAAGAGAAAAAGAAATAGTGAAAATGAGAAAAAATGAGAGAGAAAGAAAAAGGAAATATTGACAAAGAGAAAGCAACAGTGACAAAGAAAAAAAGGAGAGAAAGAAATAGTGAGAAGAAGAAAAAACGAGTGAGAGAAAGAAATAGTGAGAAGAAGAAAAGGGAGAGAAAGAAATAGTGAAAATGAAAAAAAATGAGAGAAAAAGAAATAGTGAAAATGAGAAAAAATGAGAGAGAAAGAAAAAGGAAATATTGACAAAGAGAAAGCAACAG
>JAQGBT010006294.1:0-12769 GCA_034698585.1 Disparrhopalites patrizii
GGAGGGCCCGTTACCCGGGTGTTGCATAATACACAGGGCATCTCTGGAGTATGCCATGGGCTAAAACCTAACTATATTCACCGCTTGTAATGCTGATAAATATTTGTTTTCATACATATAATAAATGCAATAATATAATACAATAATTATATAATTATTATATAATAATATAATTATAATAATTATTATATAATTATTATATAATTATTATATAAGAATATAATGATAATAATTATTATATAATTATTATATAATAAATACCATTTTTTATAATAAATTATAAAATAAATTGTAGAAATATTTGTTGAATGAAACAAAGTAACATGATTGTCACAAAACATATTCAGCGTCATTGAAATCCTCCAAAAATTTTTGTATATATTTAATCAATAGAGCAGAGTGCTACGTAAATATTTCTTCAGGAAACCTTGAGACGCTTCAAGTGTTTTATTTTGGCCTATTTCCACGCCGTTCTCAAGTACTGTTTTGCATCATTTCTTTGTACAGATTTATCAGAGCCACACGTTCTCCATTGTAAAAACAGACTATAATAAAGTATAGTCAGACTGCAGCATAGTCATTTTTATTAAAGTAGCACTGTTGTTAGGCCAGAGGAAATTTTTTCCGTCATCAGAAAAGCCTTGTTATTTGATATAAATAATTTATTTTATTTCTATATATTTGTTATGGCGCCATTTTTCTCGGATATGACTGTGCACGTGACTTTGTCTGTATTGACACACACTCTCTGCCTCGAATCAGACAAGATATCCATGACTAAATCCAACATGAATCTCAGTCATCAGCCTGGTCAACTCATTTTTTCCGATGAATTTGACGATCTGGATTTGGAAAGATGGAGTCCCGAGCTTGCCTTTAGTGATAATGCAGTGAGAAACAATTTTGCTTGAGATTTCCTTTAGGTCGATTACTTTATCTTATAATTTATAAGCGACTTTTAATTATTTTTTGAATTCCAAAGGATGGAGAATTTCAAATGTATACTAACACCCGGCGGACTCTTTATGCGGAAAGGGGCCACCTGTTCATAAAGCCCTATTTGAGCACGGCCGAGTACGATGAACATCTGCTCCTGGGCGATATACCAGGCATGCCCGACCTTACCCTGGAGGGATCTTGGCCTGTAGAAGCGTATGTAACATTTTTTGATTTATTTACATTCATTTTTTAAATCTACGTAAGTTTTATAATTTATTTTATTTTAAACAATAAATTACATTTATACATATACACGTAGTTTATCTAATGACAGCTGCACCAATCCGGCTTACCTGGGCTGCAACAGGCGGGGCAATTACCCCCACAGTATGATCAACCCGGCGATGTCCGCAAAAATCCGGACGGTGGATTTCTTTTACTTCCAATATGGAAGGGTGGACATCCGCGCCAAAATGGCTGGAGGAGACTGGATGTGGCCGGGGATATCCTTGCTGCCTCGATTCAACGCCTACGGCGGATGGCCGGCTTCCGGGGAAATTCAGATGGTTCAGTCTCGGGGGAATCGGAAATTGGTGGATCACAAAGGACATTCTCTGGGAACTGATTTGATGACTTCTGGCTTGCATTTCGGCCCATATGTGCCCTTTGACGGATATCATGCAACGGAAGTCGAGCATCACAATGACGCCGGATTTGACCGGGAATTCCATTTGTATAGCGTCATTTGGACGGATGGTAACATTTAATTATGGAATATTTTTAGAATACGCAGTCGTATGATAGAATTCAAGCACTTTTTGAGGGTTTACTTCTGAAACACATTTTTGGAATCAATTTGGTCACAGAACAAATTTCATTTCTGGTGGATAATGTCCCGATTCATACCATCCAACCCTCAGACCTGGACGGATTCTGGAAGCTGGGAGACTTCGACAAATCCGTGCCCAACCCCTGGATGTATTCCACCAACCGGAAGATGGCGCCATTTGATCAGAAGGTTTGTCTATCTTTTGTCAATAATGTCTATCCGTATTCCATTAGTCACAGAAAATTTGCACTGTGTTCTATACCTATTTATGAGTATTTATACTGAGCATATACATACATACATGTTACTACATATTATACATGTACATGGTTTGCACACCTTTTCTATAACAACAATTTCCCTATAGATAAGGTCAGAGTTAGTTCTACCAACTTGTTTCTATTACAAAACCGCTAGTATCTATTTCAAAAAGCAGGAGAATTTGGTCTGGTATAAATAAAATAAATTTGGCCCGGTTTAGTCAAATAAACACCCAATATGAGTCTAATGAATTAATTTTATTTATTTGACTAACTAATCTAATTGAAGCAATTTTAATCAAGTATTGTTAGCACAATGTTTGTAAAATAAATAATGGCTATATGAAATTTTGAGCTATATCAAAACAATAAATTTGGAGGAATGTCACGAATTAGGCGCAATTTTAATTAAATGTAGTTGGCACAATATTTGTTGAGTATATAACTTGTGCCGTGCATCCTTATATAAAATTTTGAGCTATATTACTGGAATAAATTTGACATTATATGAATATAATGGTCACCTGGCGCTTTATTAATAGAACAGCTTTCCCCCTATATGAATATAGATAATGATTTGGCGTTACATTAATAGAATATAATTGGCGCAATGCCAATAGAATATACTTAGTGCCATCGAATTAGGATGATTTTGGATATTTAACAAGGATATAAATTTAACCGCAGTTCTTCATTGCCATCAAAGTGGCCGTGGGAGGCGCCAATGGATACTTCCCAGACGACTGCCTCAATGGAGAGGAAGGCCGGAAAAAGCCTTGGGTCAATTCCAATACGACTGGAAGCTCATTGACCTTCTACACGGCCAAAAATGACTGGTTGCCCACGTGGATAGGAGAACGTGGCGCTCTTGTGGTGGATTACGTTCGTGTGTACGCCATTTAAAGTACTATGTATTCCTTATACGTGTTATTCTCTCTATTAGTCTGGACGAAGATATGGACATCCGACTTAGATCAACATGTTCTCGTATAGTCAATCAATGTAGCATATACAGTCAATTCTCTCTATAACGGACCTCCTTATAACGGTTTTCGCACCATAACGGTGTTCACAAACCCGCCCGAGATTATTTCAATGCTAAAATCTTCCCCTATAACGGTTATTTTATTGCGGTTTTTTCGTTATACCGGCGAAGCTCTGAATTCCCGACCAATAAATGTCTTTTGCTATAACGGTTTTAGGCCACGCCCTCACAAGCTATACTGGTTTTTTCAAATTTATCTATCCCCCGCCATAAATTCCTTTTTGTTATAACGGTTTTTGCGCCACGCCCTCACACGCTATAACGGGTTTTCTGTAATTTCGAATCCCCCGTCATTAAAACCGTTTTTTAACGATTTTCCTTATACCGGTTTTTCGTTATAACGGTTTTTCAGGCTACTTTTTGCTAAACCGTTATAAAGAAAATTGACTGTATTGACTTTTCGGTAGTTACTCAAGGTACAGGGAAAATATTGTAACGTAAAAAAAATGCCAGCTTCGAACGCCTTGACCACTCGAAGTACCTTTTTCGTTAGAGTAATTTTTGGTGCAATCAAAAAAAAATCTTCTTTGGTCCTTGCCAAACACATCGCCGAATTGATTTAGTGGAAAAATACAGTTTTCAGTACATATAGTACATACATATGTATGCCTGAACTCTGGAAATTTTTCACTGAAAAAAGATTTGTGTATATCCCCAATATGAATTAATGAATAAAACCTTTAAGGCATGCGTCAGCGTTTAGATGATATATGTATTTACACATAATTTGTAGAATTTGGTATCATGTTTTTGATGGCTGTACACGCTCACCGATTAACGAACATAAATTGAAAATCAATTGAATACATAAAAAATAGATGTGATAAGAACCGTTATTACGAAACCATTATACAGTCGACTCTCACTATAACAGCACCCTATAAAGCATCAAATTTCGCCTGTTATAGCGAAAAACTGTTATAGAGAACAGACATTTCTATGTTAACAAACGGAGAAAGTTTTTGAGGGGAGCATTTTTTGCTGCTGTTGTAACGAGAGTACTGTTATACAGGGGACTGTTATAGAGAGAGTCGACTGTACAGGGGACTGTTATAGAGAGAGTCGACTGTACAGTGGAGTCTCTCGGTAGTAAGTCTCTGTATAACAATATTTCCTTACAGTGGAGTCTCTCTATAACAAGTCTCTTTATAACAACATTTCTCTGTAACAACTTTATTTTTCCAGCCCTTCGTACGTGTAAGGTGCCCATTTCGTGTTCCATATAACAACATTTCCCAGTAGCTATATTTTTCGCCCTTCCCTTCAGAGTTGTTATATAGAGACTCCACTGTATAGCAACTTTATTTATTCCACCCTCCGTACATGCACCGTGCATATTCAGTGCTCTATACACCAACTTTTCCCAGGAGCAAATTTTTTCCCCTTCCCTTCAGTGGTGATGTAGAAAGACTCCACTGTACACGACTAACCGCATAGGGATGGGCCGTTAGGCCAATCAGAAGACAAGGACAACTAGGTCCTAAACATTTAAACAGAAATTCCTCAATGGCCTATGCCATTTTCAGCAAACTGGGCTGTTGAAACTGGAATTTATCTGGGATATCGTAATTTATAATAATTGGTTTAATTCAGTAAATACTCCAAATCCGTATAGCTACAGTGGTCTCTATATAAAAAGTCTCTTTATAACAACATTATATTTCCAGCCGCTCGTACATGTAAGGTGCATATTTAATGTTCTATATAACAGCTTTTCTTTATAACAATATTTTTCGCTCTTCCCTTCAGAGTTGTTATATAGAGACTCCACTGTATTTTCCGCGAGTTAACTTTCCGCACGAATATTATTACTGCTGTCAACCGACCCACAATCGACTGTCTATGTATATAACGGTTCACTATAAATCTGCCACACACTGGTAGACAGTACAGTGGAGTCTCACTATAACAGCATTCCTTATATAAAAGCAAAATTTTGGTTTCATTGGGTGCAATTATAACGAGGCTCCTCTGTAGAATATTTTGTTCTAATTATACATATACAACAATAGGTCCTTGAACAACCCACGTGGAAATATTAATTACGTTTACTTTACCAAACAACTTGTCAAATATGAGATATGCTGAAAATTTGAATTGTTCGTCGAATTTTCAACAGTAAACTCTCTTTATTATTGAACACAATGACAACATTCACCACGGTATTTTGTCTACATGCTCACACCACCTCAAAGTTGTCCTACAAACACTGTATTTTACATCTGACTCGTCCAAACCAAAAGTATCGTGACAATACCCTTCACAATGATTTACACAGACGATTTATGGTTGAATTTCAAAGCTCTAAAATACATCTGCAAGGTAAATTGGCTGACTTGTGAATTCGACGAGTCAACGGGAAAATTGCTTCCCCAACGTAACCACAGAAAAATGGTCGCTTGGAAGGTATTTGGTGCGTTTCACGTCCTGAATGTGTTAACAAAGTTCGTGGGACGTCTCAAAATTTTACAGAATCCAGGGAAGAGCAATACTATGATGAACCTCATTCACACAATCCTTGTTTCCGGTGGAATTTACAGCTTCTACGACGCATACAAATTGTCCTTCATTTGGCCCGGAGAATCTGCCTATTTGGTCACTCAAATCCATTTGGCGAAGCAAAGTGATCCGGACAGGACGACAGAGAATAAGCTACAGTGGACTCTCTCTATAACAACTCTCCTTATAACAACTTTTTCTCTATAACAACTTTATTTTTCCGCCCTTCGTATATATTGTGTATACATAATAAATATTCCGTATAACAACTTTTCCTTATAACAACCAGTTTTGCAGATCCCTTCGGGGTTGTTATAGCGGGAGTCCACTGTATGCAGATTCTTGAAGAAGCGGAGCCTCCAAGAATGTGTTGTAATGACTCTGCCTTGGCTATACTTTAACACCACACTATTTTTTTCCATTATGGTAATTGCCACACCAACGGCCTCTTTCAGCCTTGGCAATTGGGTTCCGTTACATTTCCAAGAGTTTCGTTTGGTTTTGGTTGCCACACGAATCCTGGACGCTCATCTCGTTTGCATGAGCATGTCCTACATGTACTTCCAAGCATACACAATTGTAAATACGGAGCCGCATTATTGTGTGGACAAATTAAAGCAAACACGAAGTCTGTGGATTTGGAGGTAACTTATGGAATTATTGCACGGATATATGCGATATACAGTGGAGTGTCTCTATAACGAGTCTCTTTATAACATTTCTCTGTAACATTATTTTTCCTTGAGTACAGTGGAGTCTCTCCATAACAGCACCCCGTACAACAGCATGTTCTGCATAACGTCATGAAATTTGCAGCACCTTGCACATATAATACATAATAATTGTGTTCTCTATAACAGCATTCCTTTTATAGAAGCAATATTTTGGGTTCCCTAGGATGCTGTTATAGAGAGACTCCGCTGTATTGAATGTTCTTTGTAACAACTTTATCCTGTAACAATATTTTTCGCCCTTCCCTTAAGAGTTGTTATACGGAGACTCCACTGTACTGGCACTCAATTTGTCATACCTGTAGATTTCCAGTGGATTTGAAACTGATACAGTCCAACCTCTCTATAACGGCTCCCTTATAACGGTTTTCTCTTTATACCGGTGGCTGAAAACGCTTCCCGTAAAAACTTTCTCCAATTGTTTATATAGAAATTTCTGTTCTCTATATAACGGTTTTTCGTTATAACGGGGAAAATATGTTGATTTAAGAGGAACCGTTATAGAGAGGTTCGACTGTATGAGGTTTGGAATCCGAATTTGCAGGATGGACGAAAAATATCGTAAAATGAAGGAAGTCTTGGTGGAAGTAGCGCTCCACAATGAAGTGCATGCGAGTCTCAACTATTTGACAAAACTTCTCTGTCTCACCGTGTCTATCCTTGGAATGTTTGGCGGCATCAAATTCCTCCATACGGAGCCCATCTTCGCACTCATGCTCAGCATTTCAGGTTGCACATCGACCCTAGTCTTCATCGTCCTGTATGGAAGCCTGTAGAAGATTCGGACGAACTTTGACGTCTATAAAAAGACAACGCTTCTGTGGAAGAATTGGATGGCGTTGTCCCTTCGGAAAGCCGTAGTTGCTTTGCGGGCTCCGGAAATCCGGATGGGCGGATTCCACACTCTGGAGAGAACTTCCACGCCCACGTACGTTGGCTTCTGCATAGCTCAAACGACAGCTCTGCTAGTTTCCTTTTAATTTGATACTCGTCTGGTATGGACAGCTATATTTGCTATCCTCAAACAAACATTGTAATTATATAATTTATATAATACATACATATATTCTAATTATTTATGTATTTGGAATTATATTTGATTTTTAAAATACAAATATATATGAATATTGATAAATACCCAAGGTTATTTTGAAGTCTCATAACAGCTGTACCAATCCGGCGAGGGCTGCAAGTATGGGACATCTAACCCCACAGGATGTTTAACCCGGTAGGTCCGCAAATATCCGGACGGTAAATTTGCTTTCAATACAATTTTTTTTTAAAGTTTCGTCCCAGAACAGATGTCAATGCTGGTGGATAATGTTGCCGTTTATGTCATCCAAGCCGCGGACTCTGGCGCTATTTTAATCCAATTAATTCTACGCAAAATACGTTAAATGAGTTAGACGTAATTTTATCAAATACATACATAGTTGGTACAATATGTGTTAAATTTAGGCGATACTTAAATAGATAAAAAGGTATATAAATATAAAAATTGGCCGCTATGTCAATCGAATAAAATTTGCGCTAAATTAACATACGGCGCTGAATCAATAGAATGATGATGTAGCGCTATATAAAGAGAATTAATTTGGCGTTATGCGTCAAAATGACCCCGGCCAAATCTTTTTAAACTACCATATTTCGAATTTCGGTGAAATCGGGCAGTAAAAACCGGAGATATGGTCGAAAACGCGTCAGAGAAATAACATACTTTGACCCCTTGTGGCGGGCTTGGAATGGCCATATGAGTGAATATATTGATGCTGTTACTTACAATGCCAATAATTTTTGCGATAGAATGTTCTTAAATGATTTTAGGGGGGAAAAGTTGATTTTGAAATTTTTTAAAAACTAAAAAAAAATGAATTTTGGATTTTCCTCTAAACGACCTCGGCTAAATCTGTTCAAATGACCGTAATTCAAATTTCAGCCAAATTGGACGGTAAGAACCGGAGATATGGCCGCGAACTCGCCAGAGAAATACGTACTTTGACCCGTTTTCTAACCGTATTTATTTATAAAAAATTAAATGTATAAAATGTTAAATGGTTTTTTGGTTACATAAGGTTACACGTTACACCACTTACACAAGTACATAATACATTCATCCGTGAAATACTGAAATATTTGACAGAAAAGAGATATTTATGTAGATCCACTATTAAAATTTGTGAATAAAACATTAAACCACGCGTAAACGTTTAGCTATATATGCGCATATATGCAATATATGTTAATTATAATTAACAGAAACCAGAATCATTTTGTTATGGGTGTACACGCTCGCCGATTTACGAACACAATCTGAAAAGCAATAGCATGCATAAAGAATAGATGTGATTGTAACCTTCTGTATGAAACCATTAATTCACTGTCACCCAAATAGCCCAGTAATCCCGTTAGCTTATAGAGGAAAGACAAGGTCATTTGGGCACACAAATACATACAGTCGACTCTCTCTATAACGGTTTAGCAAAGTGCACCTGCACTTAACCCTTATAGAGAATAACCGGTATAAGAAATAATACAAGATCATTATTACAGAGAAAAGCATTTGATAGCGGTGGATTCAAGATTAAAGAAAAACCGATATAAGACGAGAAATATGCTAGCGGGAACTATAAAACCGTTGTAGAGAAGAAGGCTAAATCTAAATGGCAGGGGATTCAAAGCTAGTGCGAAAACCACTATAGAGATGAGAGAAGTATGCAAAGGCGTGGCCTAAAACCGTTATACGGAGAGAAACTGTGATAGAGAAAACTGTCAAGGAGAGTGAATTTATCATAGTAAATCTCGCTGCCGGGTTTGTGAACACCGATATAGTGCGAGAGCCGTTATAGGGAGGTACGTTATAGAGACGAGTCGACGGTATAGTTCCGTGAAGTGTTGATATATTTTGCTGAAAAGAGATTTTTATATAACCACATCACCACATGTACGAATTTATAAATGAAGCATTTAAGCCACGTGTAAAGGTTTACCTATACCTATACATATAGGTATAGGTAAACCTTTACATATGTATATGTACGTACAGTGGACTCTCACTATAACAACCCTGAAGGGAAGGATAAAAATGGTTGTTATGCGGAAAAGCTATTATATAGAACATTTAATATGTACACTATAGTGTACATATTAAATGTATATGTATACATATACAAAGGGCTGAAAAATAAAGTTGTTATAGAGAAAAATTTGTTATAAAGAGAGTTGTTATAGAGAGAGTCCACTGTAATTGATAGATTCGAGAATCATTTCTTTACGGGTGCACATATACGCTCAACGATTTACGAACACGAATTGAAAATCAATAGAATACATAAAGAATAGATGCGATTATAATCTTTTGTATGAAACCATTAACACATGGTCATCCACGTACGGATAGCCCGTTAGCTTAGTCGGAAGCAAAGGGAATTTAGACCATAAAAATGTAATATTTTTAGCAGAAACTTGCTCAAGGGCCGTTGTCATTTTAAGCAAACTATAAAATTTTGCTTATGAAACTGTAATTTATCTGGGACGTATTGTATATTTGGTTTAATTCAGTAAAGGTTCAAAATCTTTAGCTATGTATTTTCCCAGAATTACTTTTCTGCGCAGATACTATATGTACTACTACTGTGAATCCGAACACAAATGCCTGTCTAAATAACGGTTCAATAAAAATTAAAAATATAAAAAACGCTGTTAGACAGTAAATCTGTCTTAAAATTAGTGAAAGGGAAAATCTCTGTTTTCTGAGCATACTGGATGCGTCGCCTAAAAATCGTATCGGACACCACAAGCGTCACACGAATTTTATATTTCTGTAGGATAAACGACCTGTTCACTTAATACAGCATGCAAGTCCTATAACTTCGGTCAAGGTCCTTGCAAAACACACGTGGAAAAAATAATTAATTAATTCCAACAGTAAACTCTCTTTATTGTACAACTGCAATGAAATACCCACCCACCAAGTTATTTCATCCACATGCTCACAACACCTCAAAGTCGTTCTACAAACATATTTTTACATCTCAAACGTCCAAACTAAAACGTAAACCTAAATCAGCTATACAATACCATTCAAAATGATTTACAAAGAGGATTTATGGTTGAATTTGAAGGCTCTAAAATACGTCTGCAAGATGAATTGCTTGGCGTGTGAATTCGACGAGTCAACTGGAAAATTATTTCCCCAACGTAACCAGAGAAAGATGATCGTCTGGAAGTTATTAGGTGCGCTTCAAGTCTTAAATGTGTTGGCCAAGCTCGTCGGACTCGTCAAAATTTTCCAAGATCCTGTGCAAAATAATAGTGTGATCACCCTCATTCATACAATCCTTGTTGTCGGTGGCATTGACAGTCTCTACGACGCGTATAATTTCTCCTTCATTTGGCCAGCAGAATCCGCGTATTTGGTCACTGAAATTCATCTGGCAAAGCAGAATGATCCGGATAGGACGAGAGAGAATACACTGCGGAGATTCTTGAAGAGGAGGAGCCTACAAGAATTTGTTATAATGACTCTGCCTTGGCTATACTTCAACGTCGCCCTAGCTTTTTCCTTTATGGTCATCGCCAGACCCAGGGCCTCTTTCAGCCTTCACAATTGGGCTCCCCTGAATTTCCAACGATCTGGATTGCTCTTGTTTTTCACACGAGTCCTGGACGTTCATCTCGTTTGCACGGGCATTTCGTACATGTACTTCCAGGCGTACACAATTATAAACACCGAGCCGCATTATTGTGTGGACAAATTGAAGCAAATACGAAGTCTATGGAGGTGGAGGTAGCATTGAATTGTTGCACCAATATAAGCGATATACTGTGAAGTCTCTCTATAACAAGTTTCTTTGTAACAACATTTCTCTGTAACAACATTATTTTTCAAGCCCGTCGTACATGTATGGTGCATATACAATGTTCTGCATAGCAACTTCCCCCTGTAGCAATATTTTTTGCCCTTCCCTTCAGAGTTGATATATAGAGACTCCATAGTACAGTCACAAAATTTAGTCACATCGCCTGCAAGTTTCCAGTGTTTTTAATGTAACTGCTGTATTGTTTCAATTATGAATTTGCAGGATGGATGAAAAATATCGTAAAATGAAGGAAATCTTGGTAGAAGTAGCCATTCACAATGAAGTGCATTCGAGTCTCAACTATTCCACAAAGCTCTTATGTCTCACTGTGTCCATCCTGGGATTGTTTGGTGGCATCAAATTCCTCCATGCAGAGCCAATCTTCGCTCTCATGCTCAGCGTTTCCAGTGGCTCAGCCTCCATAGCCTTCATCGTCCTCTATGGAAGCGGATGGAAGATTCGAACGAACTTCGACCTCTATAAAAAGTCAACGCTTCTATGGAAGAATCTAGTACCGTTGTACTTTTGGAAAGCCGTGGTTGCCCTGCGGCCTCCGGAAATCAAAATGGGCGGATTCCACACTCTGGAGAGAACTTCCACGCCCGCCTACGTTGGCTTCTGTGTAACTCAAACGACGTCTCTACTTGTTTCCTTTTGATATGAACTCGCCTGGTGGACACCTGTTGGCTGTCCTCAAACATTTCGGAACTTATTATTCATAAATAATTTGATTTAGAAATGCAGTAAACTCTCGCTATAGCAACCCTGAAGGGAAGGACAAAAATGGCTGTTAAATGGAACATTTACTATGTAAACTACGTATACGAATTGCTGAAAAATAAAGTTTTAGAGAGAGTCCACTGTATAGTTTTTCGCTACATCAATATCATAAAGGCCCTATATATATCTATATGAATAGAATAATGTTGCACTGAAGCAATAAAATAAATTTGGTGCTATATGTGTTGGTGCACACCATCAAAGGTGATGTAAATACCAAAGGTCAAGGCCAAATGTTGGACTGATGTCCGTAGGTTATTTCAATATTTATTTTAAAAACTATTTCTAATGTAAACGACTTCTATCTATTTATATAAAAAAGGAAAAAACATGTGAACAAGTATTCCCGCTGATTGTAATTATGTCCCTAGTTTTTTTACCTTTATTTTTAGACTGCACTTGCGATAAATACAAGTACAGCCAATGTAATAAGTGTCACTCTCGGTTTGTCTCTTGGAGCAAATGCTGGTCTCTCTATTTGTCTTAGTCCTAACTTTAAATTAAATTAAGTTACTTTTTCTGCTCCAAAATACCGTCTCTGATTCTACCAAATCATTCTGCATTTTTTACACTTCTCACATGCATCCGTCCATGCTCATTCATACTCTGAGCCGTCAATATGAATACAATGATGTGACGCTGTGTGACACATGGAAAAATTTAACTGCAAATCTTTTCTAGATACAGTGGACTCTCGCTATAACAACCCTGAAGGGAAGCGAAAAAATGCTTGTTATATGGAAAAGTTGTTACAGTGGACTCTCCCTATAACAACCCTGAAGGGAAGGCCAAAAATGGTTGTTATATAGAAAAGTTGCTATATGGAA
>JAQGBT010006295.1:0-12768 GCA_034698585.1 Disparrhopalites patrizii
ACTGTATGAATTGGGATTATTTAATTCTATTAAATTTCAGACTGTATGAATTGGGATTATTTAATTCTATTAAATTTCAGACTGTATGAATTGGGATTATTTAATTCTATTAAATTTTAGACTGCATGAATTGGGATTATTTTTTTATTTTATTTTGTTCAATTTAATTTGTTTAATTTAATTTGTATAATTTAATTTGTTTAATTTAATTTGTTTAATTTAATTTAATTTAATTCTATTACATTCTATTGAATAGCTAGCCGCTTCGCGGGTGTTAGTTTCTAGTACGTCATCATAAACAGAATGTCTTGCAGGAACTTACCCTTCTGATTTGGAAGCGCTTTTGTGGAGAAGAGACCTTTGGATGCAATCGGAAAACATTCTCCCTTTTGTGACTGTGCCAATTGCAGTGAAGTTGCCGTTCATGAGTTGGAGATTTATTTGCCGGACTATAATTCCCTTCCATTCGAAGCAAGCTCAATTTTTCCGCTTTTGGCTAGGTCTTAGTAACGGGTATTGTTATGTCAACGTGAAGCCAAAAAACATTGGCCGAGAGGCCTTAGATTTTGAGAATCTCGTCCAGGACCCAACAGCAAGTTATCAGTGGGTGAAGTACTCCGACGCACACAGTCTAGCGATTGCAGGATGGACGCCAGATCATCAACCATATTTTATCTGTCGGACAGATTTTAGTATTGGAATCCTGGATCATCACATATTTATTTGCGAAGACAAGGATACCAACCATTATTATAAAGATTTCCAAGTACTACAGGAATTGAAAAACGAAAGTAAATAGCGTTGTCTTCTGTAATAGCAACTAGAATTTGGCGTTTGTTGAACACAGATGAAGAAATGCAATGTTTTTAGAACAACAATTGAACTGCCCTTTCGAAAGTGGACATCTCTGTAGCGATATCAGATGCATCCCAGATTATAGAGTATGTGACGGTTTCCAGGATTGTCCAGATGGAAGTGACGAAAGTTTAGAGCAATGTGAAGGTGCATTTACTGTATGAAATCGCTTTGTAGATATTTATTGTTGTCTATATTGTAGATAAAAGAACCGAATGGTAAAGCATGTATGTATGTACATATTGTAAGCAAATGTCTCATTTGCTTTCGTCACTACGGCATCATGGTTATTATTATTAAATTTATTCTATTGGGCCATTGTTCAAGGATTGTGAGCCGAGCTAGCTCGGACTTGGAGGATTCTCTACTCCTCATTCGCATCTTCGCACCGCTCACGGGTAGATCTTGCGCCCGTTGAGTTGGTTCCCGTCTCCCTTTTCTCATTTTATCTAAATAAAACTTATCTTGCTTTTGTCTGAATTACATGGGCTTCATTTGTGCTTTGTTACTATTTTTATTTTATTACTAACTTACGACTAACTAATATTAAAAGCTACTTATTTATTACTAATTTGTGCTTCGCTCTACCATAAATCTGGCTACGTCACCTTACAATACATAGTATTTTAATCTTTAAGAGTCAGACAATACTTGCCAAAAAGACGAGTTCACATGCCAGGACGACAGTTGCATCAAGGCGGCCTTCCTTTGTGATGCCGATGTCGATTGCCCGGACGGCAGCGACGAAAATCCGGATATTTGCCTTGGAAGTGAGTGTGACTCTAAAATTTATTAATTTATTATTGATATATACAGTCGAGTGGCTCTATAACCTCTCTGTACAACAACATTCGTTTTTTTCACTTCGTACATGGTAGTACATATTCAATGTTCCATATACATCATAATCATATTCGTACTCCCACTAACAATATTTTCCCTTCTTTGCAGTGATATTGTTATAAAGAGACTCCAATGTATTTGGATAATATCAACTTGTAATTTATTCTGTAGAGCTGTGTAAACCCTGGGAATTCCAATGCACATCAGGCTCCTGCATTGCACTAGCTCAATTCTGTGATGGTGCCAATGATTGCCCTGACCATACGGATGAAATAGCTTGTGGTGAGAGATTCTAGAGATGCATACCGATGCTTATAAGATCTAAATACGACTGGTGATGTGGCCGAATTCCTACAGTGGACTCTCGCTATAACAACTCTCATTACAGTGGAGTCTCGATATAACAAGTCTCTTTATAACAACATTTCTCTGTAATAACATTATTTTTCCAGACCCTCGTACATGTAAGGTACATATTTAATGTTCTATATAACAACCTTTCCGTGTAACAGTATTTTTCGCTCTTCCCTTCAGAGTTGTTATATAGAGACTCCACTGTATATTAACTTTTACTCTATAATAACTAAATTTTTCAGCCCATCGTATTTGCAGTGTACATATTAAATGTTCCTTATAACAACTTTTCAATGCAACAAGAATTTTTTCCCTTCCGTTCAGGGTTAATATAGCGGGAGTCCACTGTACATAATTGCAAAAACGACTAATGATAAAAGTGCCACAAATTCTGAAAATACGCGACAGAAATTGACGGAATTTTCCCATCCTGCTGCTGCCAACCCAAGAAAACATAAATATTAAGTAAAAAAAACTTGTTGGTGCGAAATTTCATTCCTATTCCAGTCAATCAAGTTACATCCTGATTTGACAACTATCCATCTACGGTGCTCTTTCGGCGCGCAGTTCAAAAAAACAGGGGAAATGTCAAATTTTGAACCAGTGCTGCCTGCTGACATATCTATTCTATTCAGAATAGGATTATGAATTATGATAGGTTAATAGGGAATAGAATAGAATTTCAGCGATTTTTGACCAAAATTAATACGATCAAATAGACTACAATTACATTTTAAATTCGAGAATAGAATGGAATAGCATCATTTTTACATGAAAGCATATGGCCAGAGCCACCAGTGCTGAATATTGTGGATTAATAGAATAGAATAGGAGCGGTCCAGACAATATTAACCGCTAATTTAAATCTTAATAGAAATTGACTACGCGCGCTAAAAAAAATAAAACATAGAACATAGACATAGATAGGTTTTTTCAGAAGGCAAGGTATAGAATACAATTATAGAATATTTTTGCCGGTGGGCAGCACTATTTTAGTTATTTTATTTTTAATTTTAGCTTTTACTATTTCTGGGCAAGACAACAGCAAGGTGGGGACATTTAGTCAATTTCCGTCATGGTATTTTTTTTGAATTTTAGGCACTTTGTTAGGATAGCCATTATGGATTCGAGAAACCTGGTCGTAATTGGTTATTACAGATCTGTACGCAACTATATATATCGCTGTATATTGTCTTTTAGTCAATGTATTTATATATATGATTATATAACCAAATAAAATTTCGGATAGTATCAGATTCAGAAGATACACAATGTCCGGCAGGATATTTTGATTGTCAGGAACGGATTTGTGTCCCAATGAAGAATTACTGCGATGGACGTTTATATTGTCTGGACTACAGCGATGAAGACGGGGATATTTGCTTTCCGCTTAAAGGTAACTTCTACGTTTAGCACCATAAAAGCAAACTACAGTGGAGTCTCTCTATAACAGCGTCCAAGGGAACCTAAAATTTTGCTGTTATAAAAGGAATGCTGTTATAGAGAACACAATTAATATGTATTCCATGCACAAGGTGCGGAGAATTTCCTGACGTTATTCAGAACATGCTGTTATAAGGGGTGCTGTTATGAAGAGACTCCACATACATAGCTCAAATGTCTGTATTTTCCATTACAAGGCCAGCAATGGGAAGGAGTTAATTTTAAAGTCCGGACATGCGGTTTTCAGAATTGCTTATCAATTCTGTAGCCAAAGTTAACTGTATAAACACTAAACACAACTGAAAAAGAGACACGTTTCCCATACCAACACAAAGGATGGCTCAATTGGTGGCAGTAAAACATAATGCTTCCTCTCTCCCTCTAATATTGAATTTGTCTCAAAAGACCATTATGTGTGCGTGTACAGGAAAAATTGCATCCGATGCTCACTTCAAATGCTGGGACAGCACGAGCGACATTTCGCAGGACTTTCAGTGTGACGGCGTGAGTGATTGCATGGACGGTAGCGATGAGCATTGGTCAAGGTGTCGTCCCAATAATGCATCTAAAGGTATATTATTACTTTATTATGGATGCTTTATTACATTTAAATAATTATACTTACAATTAGACCTGAATTTTATGTGGGTACATATTTCCCTTGTGTACGGAAGGCCATTTGTGTCTACGCAACGAATTTGCGTGCAAAAATGGCGTGTGCATACAGAATTTACTTGCGTGTGATGGAAAAGACGACTGTGGCGACGGAAGCGATGAAAATAACAATAATTCATGTTGGCCGGAAAAAAGTAAAATAAATGCATATACACTGTACAAATAGTAAAAAAATGGACCATAGTTAATTAGAATAACTGGAATTGTATGAAACAAATTGTAATAACAACAACTGATAAACTAACGACGTTCTGTATTAGAGCCAGTTCCTTCCGTCCTAGAAAATGTGTGGTCACACAAGGCAATGTGGGTGAATATGTACAAGGAAATCACCCAATATACTCTCCGAGTGTCATTTGGACACCTGAATGTACGGATATGTCGAGGACAACCGAAATATGACGCCGAATCCGGATCCAGAAATCTGGTTGGCCGAGTGGAAGAAGAAAGTCTTATACAAAATTCCTGCCGTGTCCCAGGGAATCCATACTTTTCCACCCAGAAACCACATAGCATGCTGCAAGAAGCGGTCCAAGGGAAGTTTTTTGAGTGGATTGGGACGAGTAATGGCCAAATTGTCTCTGGGGCGGTTGTGGGCAGTGTGAGTCCAGATGGAAATCCTGTGTTCATCTGCCGGGTCTCTCTCCCTACCCTGCGAAGTTACTTTCCTGGAGGACTAACCGCTGACAGTAGTCACTGTGTCGTGTATTTGAACTTGAGCATTCGACAATCCAAAACTTACGAAGTCCTACGAAGTCGAGAGTTAGCCCGGATGCAAGGCTAGTTTTCAACAATATTTACATCGTCATAATTGAATTTAGTTATTTATTATTATTATTATTATTTAAATTATTATTATTTAATTATTATTATTATTATTTAAATTATTATTATTTAATTATTATTATTTAATTATTTATTGTTATTATTATTTAAATTATTATTATTTAATTATTTATTATTATTATTTAAATTATTAAATGTAATCAAAGGAAAAATAAACCATCCAGTTGGTCAGAAAAAAGGTATGCAGGATTATTTAAGTCATTTTAAATATAAAAGGTGTATACTTAATTAAAGAAGGCAAAAGAAAGTCTGCAGCCGATTAAATTCCGTAAAACTTAAGTGACCATTTCACTTTGCTGTCTTTTCAGAAGAGTAAACACAAGACCAGCTTTTGAGTTGAGCTAATTAAAACTTTATTTATCAGCCCTTCGTATATACGGTACATATTCAACTTTCTGTATAACTTTTCCATATAGCAATCATGTTTGTCCTTCCTTCCCTTCCGGGTTGTCATAGCGAGGGTCCACTGTACAACAGTATATTTGTACGCCAGGTAAACATTCATTTAACAAGCATTTAAATGCACCAGAAAACTGCAAAGTCTTGCGAGAAACACACCCATAAGATTGGACCATTTTAACAAATAATCAATAAAAGATGCAAATGCCATGTAGACAGGAAATGCCTTTTCATATTTAAAATCATAACACAAAGAGACGAAGAATATTTCTCTACGACAAAACTTCAGCTTTGACCTTCCTATACCGTATTCCGTAGGACCGACTCTTCTTCGTCGTGACCAGGATTAGAGCCTCCGTGGACGCGGTTGTCTTGTTTGTCCTTGCCTCCCTCGTCCCTGTTGTTGTCCCCAGGGAATCATAATCACTGTCTTCGTCACTGCTGTCCGGGTAATTATGGACATCCTCAGAGTGCTTAGTCTGCCCTCTCCATTCTGCCATCTTCTTCTGATAGTACAAGCGCTTCCTTTCCGCGGAATTGACGGGCTCATAGAATTTTCGGGGTGACCCCGATGACCAGGCGAACGTTTTCCAGACGTTGTAGCGACTCGGGTACAAGGAATTATAGGAGGGAGCTTGCTGGTATCGTTGGTATCGCTTAGACCCAGCAGGTCGGATGGAAGCTTCGGCTTGGAGGGAAAAGCCAGGGAAGTTTTGGAAGACAACGAAAGTCAACAAAAGCACGATTCCGAGTCGGAAGAAACATCTGTAGAATATCTCCATGATTTCTCTTGAATTCACCCAATCTGGGTGTTAGGAAAAAAATATACAGTTAATCCTCTTTATAACGACCTATAGCTATGGATGCATGTGCATTTAACCGTTATAGCGAAATACAGCAGAGTCTCTATAGAGACTATAATAATTCTGAAGTGAGGGAGGAAAATATTGTTACATGCAAATGTGGTTATGTATACACAACATTAAATATCCACCTTACATGTACGAAGGGCTGGAAAAATAATGTTGTTACAGAAAAAGGTTGATATCAAGAGACTTGTTGTAGATGGATTTCACTGTACCGTTATAGCAAGTAATGCAATAACCGTTAAAAAGAAAGGCGTTAGCATGTGGAGTCTTGAAAAAAGCGGAAAAACCATTATTGAGAGAAATATTTGAAGGCGGGGCTTAAAATCGTAATATAGTCGAACCTGACTATAACGGTTCCCCTTAAATCAGCATATTTTCCCCGTTATAACGAAAACGCGGTATATAGAACATAAATTTCTATGTTAACAATGAAGAAAGTTTTTGAGGGAAGCATTTTCAGCCACCGGTATAGAGAAAAACCGTTATAAGGGAGCCCGCTATAGAGAGGTTTGACTGTATGTATTGAAAAATGATACAACGTGGGAGTTTCAAAACTTCTCTTTTATAACCAAAAACCGCTGTAAAAACACCGTTATGGAGACTTTCTCATTGAAATCCACTCTTGGGGCGGGGGGTACACACCGTTATAAGGAGGTCCGTTATAGAGATAATTGATTGTAATTCAGTTAAAGTATCCGCTTCGAAGGGAACAATAACAACCAACAGTATCACTTTGCCCCTACCGTTATTCATAGACCTTAAAAATATTTTTTTTTAAAATGTTTTCAAACTAAAAAATTCACTACAAATTGAAGAAACTCCCTGAAGCCACAATATGCGTCCCAACATCTATATTACTTTATTATAAATAGGAGTAACTCGAATTAAGAAAAAAATGACCGCACCTAAGGAACTCAAATGTAATTCTGGACGAAATGTAAAACCAATATTTAGCAGCCCTTTATATGTATAGAATTGAGTGGAACAAGCGTTACTCCGTGAAGCATAAAACTGACTGTCTGAGTCGGGCTTTGGAAGACTGTACATGAAGTCATTTGAACATAGTTGAAATTTTCCTCCCATTTGGCCTCTTTAATTACTAACAAATGAGGAGTAAGCAGGTTTCAATTGCTGTAATTAAATAAACTACGTCGATTTCTGCCATACAGTGGCATTTCCTATGAATCATGCGGTTGGTAAACCTTTTGAGAAAAACTCGACATCATTCCTTTTTTTACATCCACAAATCACTGTATGTTTGTATGCTATTCGGTGGGTTTAGATTGTGCATGATTTTTTGAATTGAGTCATCCCACACATGGGGGGAACGTGCAGATTGTCACATGGATGCATTAGAGTTAAAGATCATTGGAGTTAACTGTCCATCCCGGGCTTAATTATTTGTTTTTACCAACCGCTTACGTCAAAGGAAATGCCACTGTATGGCAGAAATCGACGTAATTTAAAACAACTGAAAGCCGCGTAGGTACTCTTTGTTTGTTATGCTAATTGAAGAGGACAAATATGAGGGGAAATTCTACGAGGTTGCGCTGCCCGTATGACGTATCTTCCACAGCCCAATTTTGGCAGTCAGTTTTAAGCTGGACGAACGAACATTTTATCCCAGCAATCCTATACAGTGGACTCTCGCTATAACAACCCTGAAGGGAAGGGCAAAATTGGTTGTTATATGGAAAAGTTGTTACATGGAACATTTAATATGTACAATACATATTCGAAAGGCTGAAAACTAAAGTTGCTATAGAGAAAAAGTTAATATAAGGAGAGTTGTTATAGAGAGAGTCCACTGTAATGGGCTATTGAATACTGGTTTTACATACGGACGTAAATTGCTCATTTTCTTGCCAATTTTTGTATGGAATTTTTGCATAGAGCACCAATTACCAAAATACATGCGTTCTCCTCTAAAATTGCACAAGATTCATTGAACCACTCATAGTTAATTTAAGTGACAATTCATTTTCGTATGGAAACTCGACGCCCGAGGCTGCACCGACGGAATAAAAAAGAGAAAATTGAATATGGGTATTTACTATAGTAATATGAATGCGTCCCGAATAATATGGAAGCGTCCCGGAGCGTCCCGAATCATCCCGAAGCGTCCCGAAGTGTGCTACGGGTTTTATACTGTTTTAGGATTTGATTTCCCTTCTAAAAGAGAATTTTAGCTTTGTTTATTTTCATCACTGTAATAAGTCTTGAATATTGTACATATTCTCACAAACCATAGAAATACCAGTCTAACGGAGTATAATAAAATAATACTATACAGCCAAACCTCTCTATAACGGACTCCCTTATAGCGGTTTTCTCTCTATACCGGTGGCTGAAAATCCTTCCCTCTAAAACATTCTCCAATTGCTAACATAGAAATGTCTGGTCTCTATAACTGTTTTTGTTATAACGATGAAAATATGCTGATTTAAGGGGAACCGCTATAGAGAGGTTCGACTGTTCACCGTACACAATGAATGTACAAACCTGTTTTCGTGGGACGATGCAAGATCCATATTTTTATACTTTGCGTTTGATTAGCGGTTGTACGTACTTGAACACGCTTGAATCTCTATGTATGTATTTAAATGTACAATAGCAGCCGTAGCTTGCAAGAATTGTCAATGAACCAAAATGTGGATGGTAATCCACATCTCCAGATAGAAAGAACAAATTTTGCTTCCGATTTTAATACGGCTTAAAAATGAAGTCCAAAATAATTTTCGACTAAAAACGTTGAGACGAAAAGCGCTTGCAACAAAAACATTGATAGTTATTTAGTAATCGACTTTTATATTTTCCCTGCAGCCTCGTTTTAGTGGACTATAATAATTATTTCACAAAATCATAAAAGTATCAGCGCCAGCACAACGGAATGAAAAATGAAATATTGTTAACATTCATGATTATATTACTGAATTACGTATATGGATGTGGTGCATTAAAACGTAAGCAACTTCATCCAATGCTGGTTACAAAAGAGGTATAATTATTTATATTGTACCGTCTAAATTAAAAAATATTACTTTGGTCATTCTATTAAATGATTCTTAAAAATTCCGTTGGACTAAACGCATTGAAATAATCGAGTATCTACAAGTATCTACAAAACTACGCTATAAATAAATAAAAAACCAGTAACGCTATACAATTGTACAATGCTTTCCTTAACTCTATTGCTAACAATACTCTGGAATTATGAGAAATGCCATATTTTCATGTAATTCCAAACCACACAGTAAATTATGTACGGAGAATGCTCTCCATTATTACAAAGCTGAAGCATGGAAGTCTGCGCGGACATCAATTTCGGACACTCCCTCGGTTCTTGTGTGGATGAAGTTATTGGTGAAGTTTCAGAGAGCACGCATGCGGAGTTGTGAAGCTGCAATGAGGGCATTTTAGAACGAGCTTATTCACGGACAAATCATCCCTGTTTGCGTCTTCTGTGAGCCCATGAGTTTCATTCCCTGGAAGCAAAATCATAACTTTTTAATGAAGATAAATGTCATTATACAGTGGAGTCTCTCTATAACAACATCCAAGGGAACCCAAAATTTTGCTGTTATAAAAGGAATGCTGTTATAGAGAACACAGTTATTATGTAGTCTATGTACAAGGTGCAGTGAATTTCATGATGTTATGGAGAACATGCTGTTATAAGGGGTGCTGTTATGGAGAGACTCCACTGTACTTTGTTTAAATAGGCTCACCGGGATGATCATTATTTGCTGGAGGTCATAATATTGTATTTAACCCAAAATTTACATACATACTAAGATAATTCCCACAAAAAATTCCACGACAAAATAGATGTTTGCTTACCTCCGGGAATATTCACTGGAGTCCTTTCCAGCTGATGGTCGTCAGGTTTCTCATGGCATTTCAGCCCACCTTTGCATGCGACCGTCTCGAAGCACTCATGTTGCTTCTCTCTGGCGTGAAATCCCTTGTGTCTTGTCATGTTCGATTTCCCTGAAGCTGAAAAGGGGCAATTTATGCACGACAAGCGTTTTTCACGGGTGTGAGTCCGTTCGTGGTTTTTCAGCTGGAATTTGCGTTTAAAGGAAGAAGCACAACGAGAACATTGGAAGGGTCGCCAACCCGTGTGGTCCATTTCATGCAGTCGTAAATCGCCCTGTCGCGCAAAAGAATATGGACAATGAGGACATTCGTAGGGCTTTTCTTCCGTGTGAATTCTTTCGTGGGTTTTCAAATTAAACTTGTGAGCGGATGAAAAGGCACAGAAGCTGCACTTGAATGGCTTCTCCCCTGTATGTGTAAACAGGTGGCGGGAAATACTGGATTTATATTTGCTGGAATGGTCGCACAAGGGGCACTTAAAGATGGATTGCTTCTTCTTCGACTCCACGTGGGTTGTTGAAGTACTACCTTTTTGTCGCAAAACGGATAAAGCGGCTGATTTGTTTGAATTCATCCTGGTCCAAGATTAAGTTTGAAATATTGATGGATGTTGCAAATTGTGTATATTAACACGGTGGGTAGTCCTGTGGGAGACCTATTCGTATATGTTGGTACTATTAAGTATATCCAGACGTTATTTCAGCCCTAATTGACACCGTTTTGCTTAATATGATCTGAGGGGACACCAACTGGGAACATTTACTCGTGAATCAATTCTGACGTGACACAACCTGCAAATATCCTGCACAATTGCTTCTTCGCGTTTAAGCTTTTTGAACGTACAAATCCTAATTTATCAACCCGTTGAATGATGACCTTCCCCAATGAGAGCTAATCGCAGAATGGGAAAAACTTTGACTCCACAAGCAATGTAATAGCTTCCTTTTTTACAAATGGCGTCGGAGTTTACGGTCATCAAGCAGTTTGAAATGTTTATTTTTAAATTAACCGATTACGTTCATTGTGTCCTATGTTCGTCAGCAAATAATTATGAGTAACAATTTTCTATATTCACGTGTTACTATAAGTGACCCTTTTCCCAAATGAGTTTCACGTACTTTGCTTTACTGTACATACATAAATGCGTAAATAATAAATACTAATCCGTTACAAAAGGGCAAAAGTTGATTTTTCCGTGAAAGGTCCTCCATCCCTGTGTGTAATACACTACAAAATGCTGATGACAGAAAGCCAAACTGCGTATATATTGTGAAGACATTTTTGGTTTTATTAAATACAACCATATTTATTTACAATATTTACATATTGTTTTCGAAGTACAGTCGAACCTCTCTATAACGGGCTCCCTTATAACGGTTTTCTCTCTATGCCGGTGGCTGAAAATGCTTCCCTCAAAAACTTTCTCCAATTGTTAACATAGAAATTTCTGTTCTCTATAACGGTTTTTCGTTATAACGGGGAAAACAGGCTGATTTAAGGGGAACCGTTACAGAGAAGTTCGACTGTATGTATAACCGGTACTGTTCTTCCAGGTCCAGAGCTTTAACTTATTACTTATTAATCGGCATAATGCACTTGAATAGTTATTTTTTGGATCCTTCTAACTTCTCCATGCAACGCTTGCAGGGTGGTTTTGATGATTTCTGGATCATTGGGTCGAGATAAAAGAGCCTGCTGTGGAGATCCAGATGAAATGCATTTATTAATCATTTGTTTTTGAAAGTCCAGGTTTTGGTGGATGGGATTCGATCATGCGATTTCTCGTATTTTTTCAAAATTTTGTGAATTCAACCCTTTTTCGCCAACCACTAAAAAAAAAACTCCTGAGAGTAGCCTTTGTATGATTCCAAATGTTCTTCAAGACGTTCAAAAATGACTGTGGTCAAAAACGGCATGATTTGGCTCATGAATGAGCGAAGGCCTAAAATCACGGCAAGCCGAAAGGACGGCAAATGCTTCTTAAAACACCTGAGCTATAACAGCGTAATATGTAATATGTACGTAGACAAATGCTTTTGTGAAACGATGAAAAATCTATATTTTAAGTCTGTAAGAGATGATTTAAAAAATTTTACACATTGGTTGAATCTCTGTGTATTTAAATGCAAGTATAATTGTAGTCACAGCTTGCAAAAATAGTTAATAAACCAAAATTTTGATGGTAATCCACATTCCTAGAATAAAAGGACAAATGCTTCCAATTCCAGTTCGGGTTCAGTATAAAATCTAACAACATTTTCCACTAAAAATGTTAATTCCTACCGCATTTGGAACAAAAAAATTGATAATTATACTTACTGATGCGTTCAAATGTCAAGTAATTGACTCTTATATTTTCCCTGAAGCCCTCGTTTTAGAGAACTATAATACATATTTAACAAAATCATAAACCTATCTGACCCATCTGAAACAATGGCAATTATTAAGAATAAAATATTGCTGACAATCAAAATTTATATACTACATTGCGTATGTACATATGTGGGTACACTAAAGCATAAGCAACTTCCCTAATAGCACAGCCATGTCGGGCATATGTCGGGAAAGCGCAGGAACTGTCGGGGAACTGCATATGCACATTTTC
>JAQGBT010006296.1:0-12767 GCA_034698585.1 Disparrhopalites patrizii
TACTTTTGTACTTGCATATATATATATATATATATATATATATATATATGCATTCGTACGAGTCTGTAAGAGATCACTGCATTGCTGAACTCAGCCCCATAGACAGAACTGTACCCATACAACTTGAGTCCCATAATTTGATCATTTCCACGTGACCTTAATATCTAAAGTCATCATTCCCACAAACTAGCAATTCAAAATTTTTTGATTTAATGCTGTATGCAGGCAGTGAAAACAATTTTAACAGACACAAAATTTTTTTAAAAAATTGAGTAATTTCTAGGTTTTTAAATTCGTTTGAAACCCGCTGAATCAGCAGGCGATTGCTTTCACGAATAGCTGATTCACTTCAAAACGTTTCGAAAAATTTGTATTTAACACAGAAACAAGCGTAAAAAAACAATTGTTTTTTCAAGTTTTGAACAAATTTGTACAAATTCTGAAATTCTCTTGCTCTACGAGCAAATACTTTTCGATTTAATGCTTTGCGCGGTCATAGAAGCAATTTTGTTTGGTAATATACCAAAGAAATTATGAGATTTGTTCAAAATTTGAGCAGAAATTGTTTTTTAATTAATCCGGTCATTTTTTCTTTGTTTTTGCTTCCTAAAATACCCCAAAATTAGCATATATGTACTTTTCTACTGTATATATGGGCAAATACGTGGGAAAATATATTATTGAATAATTTACCATTTTTTTGTAGATTATATTCGACTAGCCTCAGATGTGAACATTAAAGTTAGAATCCACATAGAGGAGAAGTTATATTGAATAAATTATTTTTCTACTATTTGGTTTCTTTATTGACAAATAATATTATAATAAATTTTTCTTACTGCAGTTAATTGTAGTAACTTCAAAAGTAATTTTGCAAACAAACGCCATAAAAAACATTTTGATGTTCAAATTGTTGAACAAATCTTCTACTTTCTTGCGTTTATTATCAAGAAAAACTATTTCTGTGCTTGCGAATAGCGTTAAATCAAAAATTTGTGCATTGTTGAATTCAGGATTTTATCATTTTATGTATTGAGGCCGCATGGATATGATCAAATTATTATTCACTCTCGATATGTTGATATATGTATATTGTGTATGTATGCATTCACGGGTATGTATTCATGCCTTTGTACTAATGGCATACTTTTAGATTTCTCGCTTCCCTCCATTTCCCTTGAAGTTGGAACAGGAGTATGTAAAATTCTGTATTAAATCACCACTGCTTTTAAAATCTGTGACTTAAAAAGCTCAAATCACTTACAGAGTTTACGTCGTAAGTCGTGTCTTGGGGAAAGGAGAAGGAAAAAATTCAATTGAAGGAGTTGTCACAAAATATATTCCATTAAACTCCTGTGACTTATGATTAAATTTTTACCTGGGATTCTTATCGTTATGCTCTCATGGTTGGTAAAAGAATGGAGTTTGATGCTGATGGAGTTACTGCGTACGTTGTTTCTTACACTGACATATATTATTTATGCTTAGATGTGTGAATATGTCGTTTATATCGTTATACATATAGAATCTGTCCTACAAATATCTTCCATATTAGTAATTCATGGTAGAAATTGAACGATGATCGGCGTCAGGTTAAATAGGTGCGTTTCCTAATCCTCCACCTTTTAGCTGGAGTAGCTACGCTGCAGCTGTATGTGTATGTATGTACCGTATGGTTGATGAAAAACGAAACCGGCTCCTTTGCCTATAGTTTCGCCATATCACGTCGTAGACAAGATATCATGCAATCACTGTAATGCTAAGAAGTCAAGATTTCAGAGTTGGTACTCACTGCCATTATATTCCTTCCCGTTAAAAACGTACGTGAAGGGAAACGCGTGCAAAAAATCCCAGGCTAAAGATACGAATGGCGATGAGGTACTATACCCACAGCACACGGAGAAGCGGGCACAGGTGCTTTTCTGGATTGACGAAGTGAGGCGCTAGCGACAATTACAAGGACAACGACACAACTTTTTTTAAAAAACGTTATTTAAAAAAAATTAAAAGTTTTTAAATTTGTTTAAAATGTTTTAAAATTAAAAAAAAAAAATTAAATGTTTTACAAATTTTATTTAAGGTTTTATTAAATTAGAAAAAAATGCTTAATTAATTTTTCTTTAATTCGTTTTAAATGTATTTTAAATGGTTTTTTAATTTGTTTCAAATTTATTTTAAATGTTTTTTTAATTTGTTTCAAATTTATTTTAAACGTTTTTTTAATTTGTTTCAAATTTATTTTAAATGTTTTTTTAATTTGTTTCAAATTTATTTTAAATGTTTTTTAAACTTGTTTCAAATTTATTTTAAATGTTTTGTTTAATTTTGTTTTAAAAACTTTTGAATTGTTTCAAAATTTCTACATTTTTTTTTTAATTTTTAAAATTAATTTTTTTTAAATGCTGAAATTAACAATGATAATTGGTAAATTTTTTTGCGCGCGTTTCCCTTCATGTACGTTTTTAACGGGAAGGAATATAATGGCAGTGAGTACCAACTCTGAAAGCTTGACTTCGTAGCATTACAATGATAGCATGACCTTTTGTCTACGACGTGATGTGGCGAAGCTATAGGCAAAAGAGCCGGTTTCGTTTTTCGTCAACCATACGGTATATTGTGCACAACTTCCATTGGTAGATTTTTTATTGTAATCGGATGCACTTATTCCTGAAAGATTTTGTAACGTATTTTAGCTAACAAGAATGCATCATCCATATTCATGTTCATCTTTTCATACGCAAAAGGTTAACACATTGGGTGTACTTTCATTTTATTTGCACATTATAGCAGTAATGCGCGAGATGGAATCATGCTACAATGTTCTACTACGCTGCACAGGTTACATTATTGTGTTATGTTTTTTTGTAGGTCGAACTGTAGATAAAGGGTAGGTTTTGAAAACTATTTTGAAGCTTGGATTTATGTCCTTTAGAAATTGTCGTCGGCAGTTAGGTTTTGTAAGTAAGAATAGAGAGCAGAGAATCGATTTTGAGTATAATGCCACTTACGATGGAGACGACTTCAAATAAAAACCACTTGGTCAAGAAATTTACATTCTTTTTCTCATCGATGGTCAAGGGGGTTTACCGAGTGCCATCATTCTATCCCTTTCTTTCTTCCTTTTACCAAATCCTCGGGTTTGTTTCCTCCTTTTTACAAGCCTCTACCATAGTTTCCCATGTACTTCAGATTCGATTGTCGTTTGGACATGAAAGGCAACCTATTTTCCCTCTCGTGTTATCCTGAATTGAAAAACTCCTATACTCTCGTGACACTTTTCCCTCAAGATTCTTCCTGTTCGGAGAAACTCTTTCATGAGATGATAGTAGTGTCCATCTCTATTCGCTTCCTGATGTATGCATACACACAATTGTATGTGTTTCAAGCGGCGTTGCTTTGTCTGCTTTTGCTTTTCCTCTTTCCTCGCATCGCTTTCACTCGCAGCTTTATTTCTTATTCTCTTTTTTGCTTTTCTCCATCTCCCTTTGACAGTGTATTGAGAAACTTTTTCTTCCAGATTCTTTCTGGAGAGCACATTATTGAACTTTGGTTGGCGTATCTCCCCATTTTTTCTAGCTTTCCCTTCATTCTCTGAAATTCACTGCTTTGTAGTAGGACGTTTCCGTTTGTTTTTGTGTTTATCGTCCACTAATTTGTGACTGCGGTGCATTGAAGAGTAAATGCTGGTCTTTAATAAAAAAAAAAGATGTCCATTGATGCTTTTTGGAACGAGGGGAAAACAATAACGATAAGGTGGGATAGGGCATTCTTGTGCTATTTTTCCTTTGTGCGTAGTTCAACTATGTATATGTATGTATATATACGTATGAATGTATTCAATATGCATTGTGCTCACTTTGGACAACATGGCTCTTATCCAGCACTTACATTCCTTTTATTTCTAAGATTTAGGTGAGTTCGATGAACGTTAGAGCAAGAAAGGTGCCAAAAACCTCGGAGGTTTCTCTGGATTTTAGTATTTACCCCGGACAGCCATCTGTCTTTGCGTTGTTGCTATTGTGGGGGCTACAAGAAGCGGTAGTTCGGGAAAAAGTTTCCTGCATCCCATTTACTTTGCCCGCAGGAGAAGAAACACTTTGGCGTTAATGACTCTAGTGTCTGTGAGTCATCACTGAATGGTAGGGAGGATCCAATGATGATATAACCGCAGTCCGGGAAAGAGTCACGTGATGTGTAGGGAAAGATGTTTCTAGTGGCCATCGGCCGCCCTGAGGTCAATATTTTATCACTTTCTCGACATGGTCTCGTCAGTAAACAAGAAGCCAAAGAATTGCGATGAACAAAATACTGGAGCTGGGAGAGCATGTTGAATCCAGTGTTTCGTGAGTACCATTCACTTTTCTCCACCATAAGTTTACGATGCCCGGAGAATTCCCGTAGTGCAAAAAGTTTGCACTTTTTGTATGCTGGAGTGCAAATGGAGTTGCAGTTACTTTGTCGGTACTTGTATTTATATTCCTTGAAGCTGCATCTTTGGAAATGTTATACGTTTTTTCTAACGCTGATTTCACCTTTTTAGATGATCGTGGGAAGGATGGAAATGATAGTATAATGGGACAATGTATAATGAACTCATATTGCACTTTGTTCTTAGCACACTAGATGGCGGGAGAAGCTCTGGGGGAATGTGGTACAAAGTGTAGCTATAATATACATACCTACAGTATAGGTTATGTTAACAATTGGAGAAAGTTTTTCGAGGGAGTATTTTCTGTGGTCGCTATTGAGTAAAAACCATTATTACATTACATCCACTGTAGAAGCATTCCCTTCATATCATGAATCATGACGGAGAATTATAATAGTATACATTATCATCAGAAGGTACATACATCAGCCAATTTCAGATATTCCGAAGAACCTTTCGATTATCGTTTTCGGGGTCACATTAATATTACGGGTGAATACATTCAATTTCGAAGAAATTCCATTATTTTACGTTAATGTGCGTACCTATATTGTCAATATTGATGAGCGAAATAAGAAAAAATTGTCCGCCGTTGTAAAATTGTCCGCCGATTGGCTTTCTCTTTTCATTTCTATTTCACTGGGGAATCTAAATCTCTCTTCTCCTGTAGCACATCTTTTCTGATTGGTTTTCTGTCGGATTCCTGGTACAATTGTAGAGAAAACCCCCTTAGGAGAAAAATAATGAGATATGAAATATTTAATCGAAATGTGTCAGTAATCAGTGATTAAAATTCGTGAAATTGAAGCCTTTTTTTTTATTATCAAATATTTCATATCAAGAATAGAGCATTAATAATTTTCTTGACTTGGAGTTTAGCTTGGAATTTGTTCAAATCGGTAACATTTTTGCACATGAAAGCCTTATAGGTATGCTACCTTTACAATGTCATTCTCTGGATATATTTATTGTTGAGAAATGGAGAAAATGGTGATTTTTGAATGGATGATTTTACAGCAATTGTTTCAACATGTGTAATATGTAGTTCACCCTCAGTTTTATAGGTGCAGGTTAGACACTTTTTCGGAAATATGGCCGGTGATACATAATAATTTAGTGTTATGCTGCGTTTTTGTTAAAGTGCACGTGGATATCTCAAAATCATGAGTGCTTGGACTTGGCTGCTGCAAGTTACATGAAATAAAAATAGTTAATGTTTTCGAAATTTTGAATAGGGGTCTTGATAGGGAAAAGTGGAGCTGAACTTGCGCAAACCCCTGGACTAATGCATGTTTCCACATGCATTTTCATTCAGTTTTCTTTTCATATTCACAACACGGTTAATATAAGTTTACAGAGCCAGTTATTGGCGTAATACAAATATTTGACGCTGTGTGCTTAGTGCCGGACAATTTTAAGAATACATACCCTTTAAATTGCTGCAAAAATAATTGACGATACAGCGTGTGTAAAAACATCTGCATACCCCTATACAGCAGATACCTTGTTACGCGGAATATCATGTAATAGCTCATTTCAAAGCTTCTTGAAATCTGCAAAAAATATGTTTCATCTAATCGTAAATTTCATTATTATTTCAGGAATGCAAGTTGCTGATTTTAATAGCAGTGTCGGATATTTAACATGCGTGATGCCAATGAGCACATCAAATCCACTAAAATATTTTTTAAATACCCCAAGGAAATTTTTTGATCATGCTGCGTGATTTGGTTCCCACATTGTGGCAAGATTGTACCAGAACAGTTGAGAGATTAAGACGAACAAAAGCAGGTGATTTTGGAAACGTTTAGGTCCTCAAATAGAAACATAATTTCCAGCGATTTGGGCCCAAGATGTGTGTCCTTGGATATTTATGGATGCAAAATTGATAATTGATATGTTATTTTGCCTTAATTTGAATCATATCTTTTGCTGTAAGTTGTATTTGTTAGATGTTGATGCTATTGCACGTCTTCGTGCGATTTACAGTTACAGGGCTGTTCGGCATAGGTATGTAATATGCTTTATTAACCCTGTACTTTTACTGCAGGGAATTAGACCACGTTCATATTTCGGGATAGCAAAAATTGAATTCGGTTTTCATTTCATGCGGGTTTCTCTGATTTTGATTGAATATGCTCTCTTGAAGTCTTTCCATTTTAGAACGACGAGACAAGGAGGCAATAAAGCGTTTGCCCTGTCGTTATGTGTTTCCCTATAACAATACTACGAGGTACAGTATTGCCCAATTTCAACTGCATTCATCTCCTCGCAATAACACAGCCACTTGAGCTGTAGTATGATCTGCAAATATATTACGCAATCGTTCATTTTTTTAATATCGGGTACAATAATAATGAAGAGACACTTGAAACTGTAGTGTTTTGAAATTGTGCAAGGGAAGGGAGAAAACGCGTGCTTTTGAATATGAGCGTGTACATAGTGAGGTAATTAGTTTTAGTGAAGAATACACACGTGGCTGGGAAAGGAACGGAGGGTGTTGTGGATGTCCCCGAAATTGTTATTGCGAATGCCTGCTGCAAATAAGAGTATTTCTGCTATATAATGGTTTCGAATATTGCGTATGTTAAGACTGGTGTGATATTAGCACAGAATAAACATGAAACATCTACATAGTTTGGTTAATGATTGTCAAGGACAATTATTTTTATTATTATTATTGCGCTGTATTACCTGAAATTTTTCAAAAACTCATAAATTTCTTGGTTTCCTGTCTGTTTTTCGGACTTGCTTTTGTGCTTGTAGAATTTAAATCTAAAATCCTGAGGTTACATTGTTGTTGCCTCGCACACACACATGTACATAAATCGATCGTTGTACAAGCACATACAAACATCGAGCACTTGTTTGCTTACAAATTCTCATTAAGACTTGTACTCAAAATGTAGCAACTGGAGTATAGGCAAATTCACTGTTGTGCATATTATTGCTTTCGCATCCGCAGCTGCTTCCTCATTCAAAATACCAAATGCTCTGCCTTTGTCATCATTGTGCGAGAATGCTTTCTGTTTTATACGGATTGAGACAGAGAAAGCCACGTGTAAGATTGTAGTAAATAGGACTTTCAACGTGTTGTAGTGTACTCTGTAGTAGTGATTATTGTGCATGTATTATTTGCTTTTTTACAAGCAACCTGAAGTTTACAAGGCAACTCTTACAAGCTTTTCCGGAGACATGCGAGGTAGGAAAAAAAAGAAAAATGCTAGAATTTCTAAAAGAACTTCAGTGCAATTGTGGGCAATATACGTTTCATTAAAATTATTTAGGATCTGAGGCGCTGTGAGCGAGAGTGAGACAATTGCAGCACAATTGAGAACGAGACATGCCTGGGGAAGTTGCAGTAATTAAATGGAGTTTTCACAATGTTTTCCATTCTCTTCGAGACTTGCAGAGGAGGCGAATTCTTCAGGACGCTACAAAAGCTCGCGGGTCGAAGGCAACAAACATGTGTGTACATATGTGTATGTATATGCGTGGCTATATATTTATACACATTCGAAAGAATTGATTAAAGGGCATAAACATTTAGGATGAGACAATTTCCATGCAGTGCTTGTGCTTCCTGCAACTGCTACGCATTTATTGAACATATCTACAGAATTGCAGGCTGACTCGTTTCCCTTCTCCACTTCCTCGTCCCATTTTCTCAAGTTCAAAAGGATAACGGTCAAATAAAAGGGTAATACACTTGCTGGAGACTCTTGTATGACAAGAAACTACTGGGTGAACGAGCGACCTTTTGAAAAAATGGAGTAAGGTCATTTGATTGTTACATGAGAGTAAATTGAAATTATACTTATGCAGGTGTGGTTCAAAATGTTGTATGTAAAATTCTTGAAAACGTATACATTTCCTCCTTTGAAATTACTTTGGAGTAAGTGCCTTTATTCGCAATCCACCAGCTTCCTTTTCCTTGTCGTAAACTTGTGGTGGGGGGTCGTAAATGGAGGAAGTGTGTATGTACAATATACAAACGTGTGGTTAAGAACCGAAATCATGTAGTTTTAGTTACAGGTTTCTACACAATGTATACATAACTCCGATTGGAAAGAGAGGTCTTGTTCAAGGTAAAGGGAGATGAGAAAGACCGATCGTCTACATATTTTACAACCTTGCGGTAAATATATTAAGTACTACGCTACAATAAGAATCGTGCTGCTAAGAGTACGTCGCGATATATTATGCATGTAGGGATTTGAGTAAATTTTTATTCCAGGCAAAAGGTGGAAGGTTTGCATAAGGACAAGATTTCCACTCCTTGAAATGCTACGTTTCACCCGTTTTCCCTTTCCGGTTTCCTTTGACTTTCGCTTTTATTTCTCTCGTTTCCCGTCTCCATTGCGGAATGCGGGAAGAAGAACTTGTTATTTGGAAAACCTCAATACGTTTCCTGTATAGCCAACCTTTCCAACGACGCTTTTTAAGCAGTTTTTGCTTTCATCTTTTTTTACAATTGGCATAAACAATTAACTACAAAACACAATGGACAAAACTTTCCAGAAAATTATGACTTAAGCTACCAAAAACCGTTGTTGGGTCGCATTTACAAGAACGACCGAGTCATTCTTTTCTTACGGGGTGAAACAGGACATTCCAGTCATATAAGCTCTTTGTTATCTTCGTTCAAGCACTGTTACAAAAATTGCATCCGGAATTTTTGTGCTCTCTCTTGGAATCTACTTTCCATCTCGTTCTAATTCCACGTGGAGCTAGTAGACTTGGTTCGTTTTTGATTATGCAATCATAGTTCAAGAAGGCAGAAACATCGGCTGATGTTGGACCATAAGTCAGAAATTACTGCAAAAATCGTACAGGAATGGGGTACGGATAAAAGAAAAGTTGAACCTTTTCCTTCAAATCTGTCTTTCTCTTCCTCCTTCCGCTTCTTTCTCTCATCTGTTTCCTCTCTTTCCACGTGCTCTGAAACATACATTGTGTAGCTGGGACCTGGAGGAATGACTGAGCAAATACATACTTTTTGGAAAATGTGGAAGGAACCTTACCCTTTTGTCTTGCTCTTTCGTCGCCTCACATTCCCTGCCAGCAATTACCAACATCTGGGTACTTTCATAACATTTTATGATGAGAGTTCCCATTCGTCGATGACAGCCTACATATCATTTAGTCTTTTTGTGCACATACATGTGAGTCTTTTCTCTTGTGCCAAAAAATGTGTACATATTTGGTGAGAACCTGGGCACAATACATATTCTACTAAAAAAAAATTGGAGGCGGCTTTAAGGAATTACGAGGTGGAAGTTGATATTCAAAAGCCTTCGTCGTTCTTTTCGGGTGAGAAGCTCTTTTTTGTCGTCAACATTCCTTTAGTGAGTCAGGAGGACCTGGAGTATACAGTGTGTGCAGCATACCATTGAGCGGAAGGAAGTAGGGTGATTCTAAGGAGGTATAAAAATGAGCCTTAAGCCCTTCTCTTTTGATGTGGGTGTATGGCCCTATACTTTTTTTGACGGAGCTATTTACGTGCAATGCAGCCGTTTTACCCGAGTAAACGATACAGTTTGTATGCATGGCTCTCCCCTAGTTTTACAAATGTGAAATGTGTAATGATGACTGGAACACTTCACCTTGGCATTTATAGCTATCAATACTGAATTGGGGAAAGATTTCTATAGCACAGGATTTTTTTTCTACCATAGTGCATGAACTCCCCTACAAGATTTTGACCCCTCTTTAATATGTGCTAGATATAAACAAGCTGTAGAAAATGTAGGTACTATGTATGTATAGATATACAATGCTTGCATGTAGAAACAGGAGTGAAGACGAAGACAGGGAGGAAACCGGAGATTCATTTTCAAAGTGCAATCCTATTTGAAGGGTGATTGGGAGTAATAAGTGTTATAGTAGTGTCCTACATTTGAACAAAAACCTGCACATGCATGTCTGCAGCCCTTCACCAATAAATCTTATACTTTCCTTTACCTTCGGTATTAGCCTCTTTATCAGCCAATTTATCGGAAGGTTCCAGCAAAATGGTCTCTTAAGTGAATGGCTGTAATGCTATATTGTATTGGAATTAGGAAAATCCTGCAAGGCCTACCCAATTGTAAAGAATTGTCCAACTTCGGCCAGGAAAATACCTTTATTTCCAATTCAGTATGGACCGGTGTCGTGATTTCAGGTTATGTAATTAATTGTATGAAGGAATATTATGCTGTTGTATTGTTGCCAGTAATTCTTATATTTCAAAAAGGAAATGCTGCGAAATTGTAAATTTAATAATTTTGAATGTATTGTTAATAAATTCTGAAGGGCCAATAATAGCCTCAAAAAGTAACATTTTTTGTAATACCGAATCGTACTAGCACATGTGCTTCTATTGTGTACGCGATGTAACCACTAGCCTCAATCAACACATTGTCTATTAAATTGAAAAGCAATAATATTGCAAAAATATGTGCATTTATTTATATAATATACATCTTTTTAATGAACCTATACCAATGAATCATAAACAGCTACTCATTTTTAGTGATTTTTTCGCTGAGGAAGCAGTGTATCATCTTTCATACAAAGGATAGTTGATCATAGTTGCAACAGCAATGAACCATGCCCGACAACAACAACTCACCTTTACCAAGAAGGCCTCTTATGTACGTGTGTACAGATAAAGGAGCCTCGAAAAAGAAAAGGAAGGGTTTCCGTCCGGCCATCTGTGTAATTAAATTCCTTAGAAGAAATGAAACACCCTCCTCTGCTGTGCAGATGCGTTTTCCTCCCTCTCCCTCCTTTCCGTATACTTGCAAATGCTTAAAAGTTTAAATAATTCACCAAGTTTGTTCACCAAGTCCTCCCCTTGTTCTTCTTGGTCCCATTTATCATCGGGGAAGACCACTGAGACGGGGATTTCCTTTTGCCACTTTCCCTTTCCTAAAAATAGTCAATGAGGAAGACGGAGGAGGTGGATGGGTGGTAGTAAAGGGACTTTTTTCATGACCTTCCCGTAAACATGAGGTGCCTCAAGATACCGTAAAAATGGTCAAGTTCATGCAAGGGAAACTACGCGGGAGGATTTTTTTCTTCTATGGGGAGTAAGAGTATACTCTCACTCTTACATCAAAGGATTTTAAATGGGCGAAATAACAATTTTTTCATGGACCAGCATTAGTATAGTGAAAGATAAAAAAAAAAGATGGCGATATCGCAAGGTTTTATGAGCCCTTTTCCAGTACACTATATTGAAGTCAGAATTGGAAGTGTGTGATTATTGTTGATAATAATGCAGACCGGAGGATTCCCCGGGGACAGCAGTTATCTGGGATTTGTTATTGTTATGATCATTCTTGTTCTTCATACATGTTCCACCACTACAGGGCCACGTCTACGGGGCAAAATCAGCAGTAAAAATAGTAAAGACTGCGTAATAGTAGCAATAACAACAAAGACATTAGGTGTAGATTTCAAAGCGTTGAAAATGTGACCGCTATCATCTCGAGGCCATCAATACTACAAATACCTGGGAATGTGCATGTAATATACATATGTGCGCTGGTAGGACGTATTTACACTGCACTTCCATTCCATTCTAATGACACCCATTTTCATTGAAGGTAGGTATATTATTTATGTAGCTATATTTCGCGGATCACCCCAAACATAAAAAGGGTATGTATTTAGTAAAAGGACTAACATAAAAAAAATCCCTCTCTCTCTCTCGTCCCAATTTGCTCCCTCACGCGGCTTTGATTGCGTGAGTTATGTCTTTATGGTGCCTGTGAAATGATGCTCGATAAAGAGTAATGTATTTCCCTTGCCTTCAAAGAGTTCTCCAGTAATTGATATTTTACGCCATATCCATACATTACTACTGTACTTTCTCTCTCTCTTTCTGTCTAATGCTCCGTGTTCATCTTTTACTGTTACTACATAGATACAAATACTACTTTTTACCACTTTTTTCTGCGATCTCCGTCCCATTCCCCTTTTTTATTTATTAATACCATTACTGAAGTTCTTTCGCCTCACTGGGATATAGACAGTGATGGAGCTAGAGTGTGATGGTGTAGCGCTATTTTCATGGAATATATTTCTATGGCACTGTTTTCATTTGATTTTTAGGATCCTTTGATGTCAAGGCATACTTTTATGCCCATTGGATTGCAGAAATTTTTAGTAAAAAAAAGGAATAAAAAATTCTGCGATTTCATTACGAAAACACTGTGCTCAAGACTGCAATATGTGATGTATGAGAGTGAGGAAAAGAAGAGAATTAAACAGTGCATATCGACGGTGAAGTACCGCTGGTAATCATCTCCAAAATTCCTTAATTCACGAAGTGATCATCTCCATTGGGCTT
>JAQGBT010006297.1:0-12765 GCA_034698585.1 Disparrhopalites patrizii
GTGCCCCAATAAATATTGCATTTATTCCTGTGTATTAGTTGCACGATCACATAATATACATTTCATATTCACGCAGTTTTTTTTGTCTCTGTATGTTTTTTCCTATCTTTTCTCTCTCTCTCTTACATAATCTCTTTCATAACTTTCCTTCTTTCTCTTCCTTTGACCTATAGTGTCTCTTTATCTAGTCTATTTCTTTCCTTTTTCTCTCCTTTTCACCTGTTTTCTCCATTTATCTCTTTTATTTATTCTCTTTTTTCTCTCCTTTTAATCTGCTCTCTCCATTTATCTCTTTTATTTATTCTCTTTTTTCCCTCCATTTCACCTGCTCTCTCCATTTGTCCCTTTTATTTCTTCTCTTTTTTCTCTCCTTTTAATCTGCTCTCTCTATTTATCTCTTTTATTTATTCCCTTTTTCTCTCCTATTTGTCTATTCTCTCTCTCTCTCTTTGTCTGTTTTATTTCTTCCCATTTCTCTCTCTCTCTGTCTTCCATTTTGAATCTATAAAGATAGATTACTTTCTCTTTTCCGTTTTTCTTTCTCCGTCTTCATTTTCTCCCTCCATTTTTTCCTTGCATTTTTTCTTCCTCATTCCATATTTTTATTTCTTCAGTCTTCTATTTCTGTTCTTTTGTTCCTTTCTTTGTTTTACTTATTATTTGTCTCTTGATCTGATTCTGTACATTTTCCCTTCTGTTCCTCTCATTTTCCCCTGTATTACATTTTTGCACCGTTTTTTTCTGCATTTATATTGTGTAACATTTTTTCTTTTTTGTATCCTTCTCGTTTTTCTCTGTGTTTTTCCGGCTTTACTCCGTCTCACTCTTTGCATTCCAAATCTACGCTAATTCTCTTTTCTCCATTTTATTCTGTTCCATCTGTTGTCCTGTATTTCCTTTCTTTTTTGCTCTTTGATTTGTCTCTTTCCTTCTATTTATTTTCCTTACACGGTACTCTTCTTCCTTCGGAGTGTTTCTGTCTAGCCAGTCTTTCTCCTTTTTTCTCCGTCTATCTTCTCATAATCCTTTTGCTCCCCAACTCTCCTGCTCTTTTCCTACTATTTACTATACTAAATAGTTATTCATAGTATTTATTTCCTCTGGACCTATTCCCCCTCATGTTTTCCTGTTTACGGGTGACACAAGCTAAAACTGTTTATCTCTCGTGTGCTAACAATTACGTTATATCATCCTACACATGCTTCCACGGAACAACAATGGCATCGGGTCCCTCAGAAAAGAAACTGGCCACACCACGTCCTATTATTAATGTGAATGATGGAGGGTGAGCAATTCTGAAGGGGCGGAGGCGGATGCTCCTTCAAATCTATACAAAAAGGCCTCACATGGTCCACACGTAATCTTTATATTCTTTTATGTGAGGGCCTTATACACATCCCACTTACGTCTTTTTTGGGGGACAAAGGAGCCCGAAAAATTCTGAGGAATTATAGTGACTATATAAGAGCCAAAAGCGGACATGTGCATACGCCGTAAATCCTCCCTTTCTTCCCGAGCTCGCGACCTATTCACGGAGAAGGAAAATAGAATCTTTCAACTTTCTCATTTTTACGATTATTGCCGTCCTCATATAGCTCCGATCCTATTCAAAGAGAGATCCAGAAGAGCTCGGAGGAATTGTACGGGAGATGCGGAGGACAATAATAATATTAAGTCCAACGCATTTGCACGTTATTAGTCTTCATTTAAATTGTGAGGAACTAAAACACAAATTACTGTAAAAAAAAAGTATGGCTTAAACAGTTAATAAGGATTTTTATTACATTTGAAATCTTCCCGGGAACATTCCCATTTCAATCTCAATTTTGTTCCCGAAATCTCTGTAATTTTCCCTCGAAAAAGTTGTAAAATGTACAGTAAAATAATTCGGTTTCGCGTAAAATATGTACATATATATAACCTGAAGCAGAATCATAATTTCAACTGTCATTAAATCAAATCCGGATCGATCACTGGTCGGAAACAGGGAATTTCCCGTTAGAATTTCCCGGTCAAGAAAATGAGAGCATGTTTTTTTCTAATAATGTAAAGTAGGTTTACAAGCAAGTTTTAATTTCATAAAACGATTTTTTTTTCAACGTCATATAAGCCGGCGTTTAGCACCCAAAATTTATTGAAGGGGCAGCTGTCCGTTTATAGGGACTTCGGAAGGTTATATTTTTATATGCATATTAAGTCCAATATAAGCCCGTACGGTATAAACCCGCATAGGCATTCATGCCCTGAAAAACTTGTTACGGGGGATGATAATAATAATTTCGTTAGATACTACTTTCGTCATAACAGGGACATTGTGTCCTAGGAAATTATGTCTATTACAGAGAGGCTCCGAGAGAAAGTGATACAGAGAGGTTCCGAGAGAAAGTGATACAGAGAGGGTCCGAGAGAAATTAGGAGAGAAAGAGAGAGAGAGAGAAAAGGCTGTTTGGGACAATCGCTTATTTCTCGTTTGAAAGCAATTATTATTGGAGTACCTTTTTTTTTGTGGGCGTCAATACATTTATGACAGGTTATGATGATATAGCCTTAAGGGTATTATGACATGTTTGTGTCCAACAGGGAATTATATGCCTCTTCCTACCAGCCTTTTTTTCTCCTTTTTCTCTGCTAAAGGGTTGACCATTTGACCTGCTTGGCTCTAATGTTGCATTTATTGCTATAACAAAGCCTATCTTGTCTCGAGCTTAATTCTACATTAAAAGACATTGGGATGAGCTTCATGTATAAGCTTATATTCTAGTACATACATATGTATATACTTAGCTATGTATATACATATGTATACATACGTATTTCACAAATTATATAGGCTATACATATAAAAATGCATGCTAAATGCAGAGACATTTGCTTTGGAAATTTCCCTTTTGTTTTTACGACTCATTACCTGAGACAGTGGCGACGGTGATTATCAGGCTAATCTATGAGTGTAAACAAATTTTGAAAGACAATGGGACTTTTGGGGTATGTGGATATAATGAAGGATTTGGGAGGTTAATTGATTTGATGCCCCGATGGCGCCTTTTATGCTGGAGAAGTCAGCATGTCAAATGAATTTTGGGATGTCAGAAGAATTTTTGGGATGTCATATCTGCTTAATTGGCGGAAGAATTGGTGACGTGTGCGGACTGGAAGATGTCAACGCCATTCAAATTGTCTGTTGAATCCTTTGGAGCACTTGTTTCCAGTAACTGTAGTGTTTTTACGGACTGTACGGACAATTTTGTCAAATAAGGTTAGTAGAAATTGAGGACAGTCCAATTACAAACCCTCAAAAAAATTGGGGTGCGTGCCCAAAAGAAATACGCTTGGTCCAGTTTTTTTTTTTTTTTTGTTGTTTTTTATTTCATTTCCTTCTTTGGAACTTGGGAGTTTTTAAAAATGGGAGAATGGAAGGAATTGGTTCATATAAAATGGATCGGAAGAAAGAAAAAGTTGGGACTTCTTGGAACGGGCATTATTAAAATCGAAAGTTTTTTTGAGGGGAGGGGAATTTTATGGGAAGGGAGGGTGGAGGAGGGCCTTTCTGTTATTCTCTTTAGGATGAACCTGTCACATATCCTGACTTTTTTACAGTTTTTTTTAGAATTTCTATTTGTACGGAAAAAAAAGAAAGTGGAGTAAAAAAAACTGTTTGCCGTTATTATGTACCTATACTTAATTGGGTATCTCCGGTGTTTATCCCGCTACAGGGAAGAGAGAGGATTTTTACTGGAGATATTTTGTGTGGATGACAAGCGTCGGGGGTTGAACGGTTCAGTGGTATTTTATGGCCACGAGACCGTATTCTTTCCCATTATCCCACTATTATAGACTTTTCTCTCAGTTTCTCTCTGTTTACTCTCTGTTTACTCTCTCTCACTCTCTCTCTCTCTCACTATCCCAAAAACTCAAAATCTCTCTCTCTCTCACCATCTCACGCTCTGTCTCGCTCTCTCAGTCTTTATTTTTTCCATCACGCTCTACCTGTTTCTCTATTCTCCTCTATTCTCTCTCGCTCTCTTCTGTCTCTGCTCTCTCTCTCTCTTTTATCTCTGTACACTCTTGCTCTCCATCTCTCATGTCTCAACCTTCTCTCATGTCTCCCTTGTTTGTACTTCCTCTCTCTCTCTCTCTCTTTCTGCTCTCTGCCTCTCTCTTCTTCATCCCCTCCATATATTTCCCTCTCTCGCCACTCCCGTTCCTCTCTTGCTTGTCTTGATTCTACTTTGGTTCTCCCCGCTCTAATCTCTCTCTCTCTTGTATTTATCTATTTTTTATTTCTCTCTCTTATTTATGTTTTTCTTTCTCTCTTATTTATATATTTTTCTTGCTTCCACTTATTTGTATATTTTTATTTTTATTTCTTATTTATGTTTTTCTTGCTCTCTGTTATTTATATTTTTCCTTTCTCGAAGCTCCGTCTATCTTCCTCTAGGTTTATTTCTTTTCATTTGTTTTTCTCTTCTTCATCCTCAATTTATCTCTATCTCCCTCCTTGTTTTTCCTCTCCCCCTCACTGTTTTCTCTCTTTCCATTTCTCTCTATTCAATCTTTATCTTTCGGTCTGCGTTGTAAATCTGATTTCCTCTGTTTGGCTTCTCTTTCTATATGACTTCTCTCGCAATTTCTCGGTTTCCTCTTCTCTCCTGGTTTTCTCTCTCTCTCTCTCTCTCTGTCCCCTTTCTGTTTTCTCTCTCTCTCTCTCTCTCTCTCTCTCTCTCTCTCTCTGCCGCTTTCTGTTTTCTCTCTTCTCCATCCTTATTTTCTCTTTAATTTTCTCTCTCGTTCCTTTTTCTTTTCTCTTGTACTCGCTTCGATTTTTCCCTCTTGCCCTTTCTTCATTTTCCTTTTCTTTCTCTTCTCTTTCTTCTTGCGCGCTCTCTCTCTCTCGTTATCTTCCTTGTCTTTCTCTTCTCTTTCTTCTTGCTCTCTCTCTCTCTCTCTCTCTCTCTCGTTATTTTCCATTTCTTTCATTTTCTCTTGCCCTTTCTCTGTCACTCTTCTCTTTCCGCTTCTTTGTCTTCTCTCTCTCTCTCTCTTCTTTTTTATTCCCCCCTCTTTCTTCTCTTCCTCTCACTCTCGAATTGATTGGTGTTAGCATTGGTTTGGTTGCCTAATATTATGACAATCTTGTTATACCTTTTTGAAAAGGACAACAAAACAGGGGCCGTCCAGGTCCGTCCCTTCCCAAAAAAAAGGCACTCTACCGTATTCCATAGGCCTTACATACTTACACATACATAATACGTACATAGATAATACATACATACATACATATGTACCCCTTAAAGATGTACGGAGGACGCCTCTTTGAAAGTGGGGACAGACGAAGCAATTATTACTATCCCCTAATCAATTGGGGTCAATGCCAAAAAAGCTGGCCGGTGGCTTCTCTGCCATCCCTCAACATTGATAATACATATACTTTGTTCATCCCCAAAAATCCCGACTGTCTTTTATAATGTTTGTCGTAATTCCAGGAGTCTCATATTATGATTGCTCCGTCGTCGTCATTTCTCCTGAGCGCAGATTGCTCATGTCGTCATTTGTCATCTCCCTGTTAATGCATATGAAGAGGCTTTAGTGTATACAAGGGGAATCTCGACGGCATTGGCAATATGGACAAGACATGGGTTTTAACATGTCCAAAAAAATCCTCCGTTCCATACATGCTCTGGAGAAAAAGCCTGGATTTTGTGGAGGTAAAGCCCCGAAAAGTGCATAACAATGTTCAGCTTGTCCCAGTTGTAAAATATGCACGGAAACATTCTTCATTGGAGCCAGTTATAAGATAGAAAAATTGTTTATCTTCCTCTTTGTCCCTGTCTATATTAGGTATTTCCTCCATTATAAAAGCCCTTAATGTCCTCTTCCTTCCGAAGGACACTTTTGCTGTATGGGCTTCTGCCATATAAAAAAATCCTGTGGAGGCAATAGGATTATATGGGAATAACTGACCATTGGTTAGGCTGGTTGGGTGTTTTTGGTGGAGCAATAATTATTATTATTACGGTCCCTTTACCCAACTTGTTGTCAGTGTCACCGAATTGGATCATAAAAGCTCATCTTCATCCCCAAGAGGAGACCCGGAGAGTTTCTATTCCTGGCGAAGGTTAAAAATAGGATTTTTTTTGGGGATAATAATGACAGCATTTTATTACTTAAGTTTACCGAAGGGCCTTTTTTCCTTCTTTATTCAGTTTCAATGTTTTCCGTTTTTTTTCAAGGTTTCAAAGGTCACCGGAATTTTACGTGGTAATAATTGTAAATAATCATGAGTTAAAAATAAAACCTTGGAACTGTTAGATCAAAATGGGGAGGATATAAAATTATATTAGCGGTACTTTACGTTTCCTTCCTGAACGTCCTTTTGGACAGATTTGTTTATTACGGGACAATCCTATTTCCAGTATGGTGCATTTTTTCTATTCTTTCCGTTTGGAAATTCTTTATTTTTAGGTTTTTATTTCCAGCTGGAAAAAGGATTTCGACCAGAAGACAACACTCGGCGGTACATTAAGGCCATAATTTCCGTAAATGACTCAATCTTTGTAAATATTTCTGGAAAGTCTTCACCAAAAAAGGAAGAATTACTGGACAATGTCAACAGTTATTACATTGACCCTGGAATGTTCCAGGAAAATGGCAAGGTGAAGCTAAATTAGTGCTGGATTTTAGCCTCGTAAATCATCCAGTTTAATTTGGTCACGTGCTCAGGGTGTTCCATTCATTCTGAAAGCCAAAATCAAATAATAATACAAGAACTGGCCATGAAATCTTTGTTTTTCCTCACAGAAATTTCCTTAAGCAATGTTTGGAAGGCAGCTGCCTTTTGTAGAAATATAATCATCAAAAATAAAAATTGGATGGCAAATGAACAGTTGTTTTTCGGCAAAACAAACTGTAAAAAAAACAATTTCTATAATTTTTCGGGAATACTTTTGGGGTTTTTCGGGAATAATTTGGGGTTTTTCGGGAATAATTTGCAGTGGAATTCGGAGGAAAAGGAGCGTCACGTGACCCGATGATGACCTCCATAAAGACGACCAGCTGCCTCCGTTGATAGAAGGAGACATCTGCGATAATGCTGCCTCCATGAATGCCCGGGAAATAAAATCAAACTTTTAAAATGGCAAGCAATAAAAGAAAACAATTCCCTTCCTGTAAAAGCCGAGTAAACGTGGGGAAATCTGTTCTTAATTTCTCCGTGTGATTCGTTTAGCATGGCATCGCCCCTGCAAAGACCGACAGAGGCAATCACGCTATAGACATCACCCACACAGGGCTAGACAAAGGGGGAAAGAGAAAGAAAAAAAGGTAAATAATTGGATGAATCAGATGGTGTGTGAGATGCACTTAAAATTCAATAGTAAGAGCTGTTGAAACGATTTAAAATTGTAAAAGGGCCCATTTTGGAACAAAAAGAGCGGGAATACAATGGATGGGGAAGTGAGGCCTCTCTGCTCTTCCTGGTTGTCTCCGGATAATTTGACTCCGATTAAATGGGTCCCTGTGGGTAACCAATGTGGAGGGGCGGAAGTTCCTCATTTCTCAAAGTTATTCTTTCCTGGGAGATAGTACAGAGAGGGAAATAGGGAAATAGAGAGAGAGAGAGAGAGAGAGAGAGAGAGAGAGAGAGACAAGCCCAGAATGAAAGCAAAACGATAAAGAAAGTCAGAGAGAAAATTACTGGGGAAACGGTACTATTACTGTAATAGATGGAGGCTACGATAAACAATGAAACAGAAGGAGATTGGTAGAGACTTGCAAAGGGAGATTTCCAAGAGATTCACACATAAAGAGACATATTTCACAAATGAGTTGGCTAGAGAGAGAAAGAGACGAACTGCAAGAAAACAGAGAAAGCAAATCAAAGCAAGATAACGAGCACAATGAATGGACTGAGGGATAAAGTAAACATGTATGGAGCTGGGAAAGGAAGCACAATCAGAAAAGAGAAGGGAGAAACAGAGAGAAAAAAGGGAGAAATAGAGAGAAAACAGGAGAGAAACAGCGAAAAAAAGGAAAACAAAGTGAAACAGCGTGAAAAAAGGAAAAACAGAGAAAAAGGGAGAAAAAGGTAGAAATAAAAGAGGAAGAAAGAGAAAAAAACGAAGAAACAGAGAAAAACAGCGAGAAAAAAAGGAAAACAAAGAGAAGAAGGGAGAAACAGAGAGAAACGGAGAGAAAAAGGAACGCAGATAAAAAAGCGAGAAAACAAGAGAAACAGAAACAAACAGCTAGAAAAAACAGCGAGAAAAAGGAAGAAACAGCGAGAAAAAACAGCGAGAAAAAGGAAGAAACAGCGAGAAAAAAACAGAGAGAAGGGAGAAAGAGAGAGAAAACGGGAGACAGATAAAAAGGGGAGAAAGAGAGAAAAAACGAAGAAACAGAAAAAAACAGTAGAGAAATAGCAAGAAAAAAAAGAAAACAAAGAGGAAAGGGAGAAGCAGAGAGAAAAAAACAGAGACAAAAGGGGAGACAGAGAGAAAAAACGAAGAAACAGAGAAAACAGGAGAGAATTAGCGAAAAAGGGAGAAAGAGAGAGAAAAAGGGGGGAAACAGAGAAAAAAGGGAGAAACAGAGAAAAAGGGAGAAAGAGAGAGAAAAAGGGGGGAAACAGAGAAAAAAGGGAGAAACAGAGAAAACAGTAAAGAAACAGCGCGAAAAAATGAAAACAAAGAGAAAAGGGAGAAACGGAGAAAAAAAGGGAGTCAGAGAGAAAGATAGAAAAAACGAAAAAACAGAGACAACAGGAGAGAAACAGAGAGAAAAAGCAGAGAGACAAAGGGAGACAGAGAGAAAAAACGAAGAAACAGGAAAGAAACAAAGAGAAAAAGGGAGAACGAGAGAGAGAGGAAAACAGAGAAAAGGGAGAAACAGAATCAAAAAACAGAGAAACGGGGGGTAACAGAAAAAAAAGCGAGAAGCAGAGAGAAGAGGGGAGAAACAGTGAGACAAAGGGAGAAAAAGGGAGAAAGAGAGAAAAAGGGAGAAACAGAGAGAAAAAGGGAGAAACAGAGAGAAAAAGGGAGAAATGAATATAAAGGCAACTAGAAAGGAAGAGGATATTACGAGTGAAAGGAGCGAGAGAGAGAGCGAGAGGGGGACAGAGAGGGAGAGAGAGAAGAGAGAAGGAGAGAGAGAGGAAGAGAGAAGAGGGAGAAAGAAGCTAAAGGGAGCAATTACCATTTTGTAAATTACAATACAAGCTAAATCCCGTGAAATCCCCCCATGCATATGGCCTCACACGTCACCCATTATAGTGTAGTTACTGGGAACATATCCCAGTGTGTACCTATACACTTCATGACAAGTATGTTACATTGTTGTTGGCAATGAGAAGAAGAACACAGTTCCACATGTACCTCGGAGGGATAACAAAGCATGTAATTGAAAGGGAATCGGCTTATTGTCACCCGTTAACCCACGGAGGGCACACGAACAGGAGGGAGAGAAAGGAGGAAATCCCGGGGATTTACAGGGGAAGCAATGGGTGGTGGTCCGTAAAGGCTCTACTGCCTGTGTGTCTCCGTGATTTGAAGTAAAGTAGATTTTAAATGAACAGCGATAGTGATTAATGAGCCCCGTAAGGTCTGAGGTCGCCCCTCTTAATACGCTTTTATACCTCCATTTGAACGCGTGCGAGGGCTCCGCAGAACCTCATAAAGATGAGCGACTATAAACTCCCTTCATCGTACATATTACATGGATCCAGACGCATGTGTAATGGAATATGTCCACAGTTTCCATGGAAGTCCCGGGGTATCAGCAACAATATAGTAGTATCCCATTCGTCTCAATGGGGAAAACACCACAACTTTGGCACCATGTCATCAGTAAAGGCTCGTGTCAGTCTGAACCGGAAAGTAGTGCGGCGAATCCCTTGAATTACATGGTACAGAATGGGTACAAAAAAAAAAATACTTGGCCACACACATGGGTACGTTCCACGACAGAGAGACTGGTGGAGAAAAACTGATGGGGACGGAGTCGCAAGAAGAAAGAGGGAGAAAGTTGGCGTAAGATGACAACGTCAGATAAAAACAGAGCAAAAAGAATCGTCAACGAAAGAGAAAAACAGAGCAAAAAGAGTCGTCAACGTAAGAGAAAAACAGAAAAAAGATGAGAAAAAGTAAGTGAGAAAGAGAGGGAAAAAAGAGAAAGAGTAAAAGAAACCCCGAGGAAAGACAAGAGAAACAGTAAGAGAAAAATGGAGGAAAAACAAGATAAAAAGTAAGTGAAAGACGGAGAAAAAGTAAGAGGAAAATAGAACAAAATAAGAGGAAAACAGCGCAAAAATTAGATGAAGAAGAGAGAAAAGATAAAAGGAAAACAGTGCAAAAATTAAATGAAAAAGAGAGAAAAGATAAGAGCAAAATAGAACAAGAGTAAAAGGAAAAGACAGCTAAAATAAGAGGAGCAGAGAGAAATGAAAAGTATATGAGCAAGGAGACGGACAGGGGGAAATGAACGAACAAGACATCGAAAGAAAAATTACTAAGAGTCACACAAAGAGAATAAAACAGCAAAAAGAGCAACCAAGAGAAGAACTGTAAAATAAAGAAATGAGAGAGATAGGGAGAGAAAGGGAAAGAGAGTAAGAAAGAGGATGTGAGAGTGAAAGCGAGAAAGGGAGAGAAGGAGAGAGAAAGTGAGAGAGTGCAAAAGGGAGGGAGAGTGCCTAGGAAGGAAGATGCGGAACACATGTCAGATGGTCTATTATCCCCATTATTCACACCTCTCATCGGACTGCCACCTTGTCAAATTACATCCAGGAGAGATTGATGATGCCCAAGCCATGCAAATCCGAAATTGCTCTAAAAAACATCAATTAATGCCCGGGAATAGGACCGTGATGCCCGTATGAGTGCTGGGAGCATCATGGGAATCTTGGGGGAATAGGAAATTCATAAACTACCATCAGTGCGAGGGGTTAAGCCAGTTCATCTAAAGAAGAGAGAGAGAGAGTGTGATCAACTCCTCATAAAAAACACTCCTCCACTTCATCACATGAGCTGAGGGAGGACGAATATTCCCCTCCCAATCCTCCTCCTCCTTCCTCCCGGTCCTCCTCCCGTATTTTGTCTCTCCTGCTGCGCCTGCACAACCAGTTTTTTTTTTTATCTAAAAAAAAACCTCGTCCCCAAAGCAGAAGGGGAAATCCACTTGACTATATATCCATATAGAGTTTGTCCCGTTTTTTATCCCCACACACAGACACGGCGGTAATTTATTTGAAATTTAAATGAGAACCCAGATGATGAAGCTCAAGTGGAGGGAATCCTTTGGGGGGTAGAAAAAAGTGAAAATGTGAAATGTGCCAGATGCAAACTCCAAGCCTTTTGTAGAGGGTGGCAACTTTTTTTTTAAACAGTTTTTGTCCCATAAAAGGGAATAAGTTCTTCACAATTTATAATCTACCAACTGCCTACGTGTTAATGATCGAATTTTTCCTCTCCTAAAAATATTTTTTTACCCATGGAGCACATTGATAAATTAAGGAGGAACTTAATACATTCATTAATCAGAAAATAATGAGGCTCTCGAAACCTCGCTTGTGCTCCGTACATACATACATACATGTAATTATGTATATATTATGCATATATACCTATATGTACGTAATGGTACACACTGTGGATATATCCAACGCGTTTGCCCTGCATATAATCCCTATTTGGAGAGATTCTCTATACTTTAGAAAACATTTTAGATACGGAGAGATTTCTGTCCCGAAATTGCTCGTGCTTTAACATGGAAAGCAATTTAGCCCACTTAAAAATCCTCCAGCCGAATTCTTGTCTCCATTTTCATTGTTTTAATAGGAAATATTGGGGGAAAGGTCGGTAAATTTTAGTCTAAATATTTTTTTTTATCACAATGATGTGACTTGACCCCAGAATGAGAGGGATTTGAGAGATAATGTGACCCTTGTTGTCTTGCAGAGAAGAGAGAGCGAGGAGAGAGAGAGAGACAGTGTGTGTCTCGGATGGCGATGGAAATTAGGGAAGCGTGGCAGACGGTCAAAAATGGGGAGGAAAAAAAAAAAGATTCTCGTTATCGCCCCGTCAACACAATGGTCAGCTTGTACATGCTTAGCATTTTAAAAGAGACAGAGAGGGAGAGAGAGAGGGAAAGGGAAAAAATCATATTGCACGTCTGCTATTAGTATACAGCAAGGGGCTAAAGGGAAAGGGAGATCGGCTGCAGACTCACGACGCCAAATCAATGAAAATGAAACAAAATCTTGTAAATCCGATGTTTTGTTTTCTCCTTTTGAAACGAGACATGACCCTCTCAGCCCTCTCTCTGTCTTGGGCTGGACAATGTGTACCTATAAAGTCAATTAAATAGAGCCCCGCCAAGTGGCCGTCTGCTCCTCGTGCGAGCTTCAGTGTCTACGAATGGATGCTCTAATAAATCCAAGCACACTTCTTTCCGTCTCCCTTATTTTTTCTTCTCAATTCTTCCCTTTAATCTATTTCTTTCTTCTTTTTTTCTATTACTTTGTTCCGTTTTTCGCTATTTCTCTCTTCCATTTTTTATTTATTTTTCCTGTTTTTTTTTCTATTAATTAGTTCTGTTTTTCACTGTTTCTCTCTTCAGTTTTTCAGTATTTCTCTCTTCTGTTTTTCAGTATTTCTCTTTTCAGTTTTTTATTGATTTTTTCTGTTTTTGATTTTTTCTCTTTTCAGTTTTTTATTGATTTTTTCTGTTTTTGATTTTTTCTCTTTTCAGTTTTTTATTGATTTTTTCTGT
>JAQGBT010006298.1:0-12764 GCA_034698585.1 Disparrhopalites patrizii
TGGTGGGGACTCGCGAAATAAGCCTATCTCACACTGGCTTGCTCGCTTCAGGGTCATTACGACTCTGAACCCCATAACGCACAAACACAAACATTTATTGTAATAAATGAAACATGAAAACATGAAACATAACTTGATCATTAATGTTGATTTAATAAATTCTAAAAAATCCTGTCAATGTACCTTCGCAGGGAGAAGCGTAGACGACGCCATAATGCTCTTCCTCGAAATCGCCGGAATTTGCAAAGGAAATGAAGGCAACAATCAAAAGAAAAACTCCCACATTTAATCCCATCCTTGGTTCCGTTATTGCAATTAAGACTTTCATTTAAAAAAAACTGACCGCCTAATAACTGACGCTAGCAGTATTACGAACTACAGTTTCGTGACCCAATTGACAGTTCAAAATCAATTGAATTTCACTCAACGTTTTAATCTCAAAAATGGAAGAATTTTCCCAGTTCAGAATCTCTTGTTTACAAACTGTACGCACAAATTAATTTATGTAATTTTGAGCGGGCAAATGTCAAGTTGATAAATTTGGCAACACTAATCTAATTGTAGTAAGTTTTAATTTTAAATGATTTAACTATTGTTTTTATCAGAGATTATTATATCAAAATATAAATACTGAATAAAAATAAACGAAGCCGTATAAAAAGCACTGTGTATGGGCAGTTTCATAATGCTCGCGCCTCAAAATTCGGATGATACCAAGGATGCCGAAAACAAATTTTGCCCTTATAAAGGCCTCGATGTACTTCTGGTTCTGGGGGCTCATTCTCAAAACAATCTTACGACAAATTCAATGTATTTGCTTACGGACTTGCGACCTACGTCCCTTTCGAGAATAGGCCCCCTGGTTCTGGCTTCTGACTCTGACTTGCTATGCTAATGCTACGCTACTAAATTAGACAGAACTAAATTTTTTAAATTAATCATAAATTGTGGTCTACTTTCATCTTTCATGGTCCTCGGAAGAAAAATTGAAACACTTGTTATAATGCTTTAGCGAGGCTTTTATCATATTTAAAACGAAGGTTTTAATACAGACGTAACATATTATATGTATATAGCAAAAGCAAATACACACCATATTATGTAGTTTTTTAAGGAGAATAAACAGCATGCATTGAAGGAGTTTAGAATGAAAATAATACATATGCATATCCCTTAAGTATAATCACTATAATCAGCAATCATAAAATCAGAAGTACACGAATTTACAAATAAATGCCTTTGTACATAAAAAAGATGTAAGAAATACGGATGTCACTCACGTAGCTCATTCGGAATTAACATGTGGGTGTACATTCAACCCTGTCAAAACCTTAAATTAAAGTTTGAGCTGTTAAAAGATGATATAAAAACTGAAACTATCATATGAATAGCTTAGGTACATGGTCATATGTAATATATACTTATTGTTTAAGGTCAAAAAGAATTCCAAGAGGCATAACGTCCCAATAAAAATCCTTGGAGGTCTTGAACTTCATCCGGCCACATGGTTTTGAGAAGGGGATTCCTGTTCAAAACCGAGATTTTCACAGCCCGAAGGTACACCGAGGGTGAGGTGGCCACAATTTGTCCCAAAATTGCGATGTAGCATCCTGTTCATTCCAAATTCCAAATAATAACATTTTTAAAAGCTTGGCAATCATTGTTAACACAACCATCAATCATTTTGTAACAGTGAAAGTATTTACCCTTTTCAATATCTTGGTGGTCTCCACCGGGAATGACATCCCATCCATGAATGACAGCTTCCCCGGTCCCATCACTGATGACGAGGAGGTCCCCTGAATGTTCCGGGTCACTTCTAATGTCCACAATGTCTCCTTGAACCCACACTAATTTGACGGTCAAGGTTTTCTTATTGATTCCTTGGCCTATCGACGATAAAGCATTGTTCGAGAACTTCAATTCAATTTGGTGGACGCCGTCTGACACTTCCCTGGCGCTTGCCACATCCTTAATCATTAATTTGAAGGCCTCCGACGTCAATCCTGATGTGTCCATTATCACGTCCTGATAATTCATAACAATTAATAAATCATATGAATTAGCTAAGTGATTGCACCGTGCATGAAACAAAATTTTAGACGTGCGCAATATTACTTATAGCCAACCAAAAAACCAATTTTTAAATGTCTCATGATCATGATCTTAATATTATATCAAACTTACGCAGTTACAAAATCCAATAAATAAAAAATGCATTACCTAAAGCAGCAAAGGTAGAACCGGAAATTAAAGCCCAAGCGAAAATAAAATGAAGAACTGACAGTAACAATTGACCGGCGATCGACAAACTTCGAGCAAGTCACTTCTCCTTAGGCTCATCATGACATCATCACACAATCACACTTAATTGTCCTTTACAATTAGAAAATCGCTTATATTTTCAAAAAGTATATTAGTATTTAAATGATTTTGCTGTTGCTGACATTTTATATAATAGTAAACAAAAATTCTTTCTAGTTTTTTTACCTTTATTTTTGCAAATAATCCCAGAACCAGAATCCCATGCTATGCAATATGCAACTATGCACATCCTGATTTGGTGATTTCCCGATCTTGTTTGTGTCTTGTGTCCAGTTCCAGTGGAAAATGTTTCCCGCATGAAACCCTTCAAACGCTTTGCGCGGCTTTTAGCTTTGCTTTGACAATATTGTGGAAACTTGGAACGGCTGGAATTGGAAGGATTGGCCAACATTTTGAAATTGAAACGTTGAATGTCATCTCGTCAACTTGGGCTTGCCTAAAATGTGAAGCTTGTGTTTGCGTGAGCTTTTGTCGTAATATCGTAATTTCGAGCTGCAGTAAAATTTGTTAAAGCATATGTCACAAGTGGAAATTTATGGATTGCGTGCTGTGTTAGCCCGCAAAAATCCCGGAGGGACCGTTGCTACGGCGACCCGAATCTCAACAAATGACGAAATGACAAATGGAATCATTTGAATCCTTTCCCCACTGTAAATCCCAATGTTTTTACTTTTTACCTTTTTACTGTTTTTACTACGTCTTCCCTCGTGCACTGCACGCACACGCACAGGCACAATCTCACAACTCACAACGTCACAACACAACGTCAAAATCACAAGCACTTTCAATTTCAAACAACTTTCTATCTCCACTTCTTTCTTCTGGTTTTTTTGTTAGTGTTCGAGAATCCAGACAATCCAGAACACTGTTGGCTTTTGGCTGTCGGGCAGTGGGGCTACAAGCTACAACTATATTTAACTAACTATAACTTTACTCGCCTGTTCAAGCGAAGTGTAAAAGGATTTATTTAAGCATGCACTGCACATGCACCTTCGGAAAAAATACGTGTCAAAAAATTTAACTCCGATTTTATTTCGTAGAAGCAGAAAACGATAACAAAAAGATTTTCTATGGTATGTGACAAGTGACATGTGGTGTGATTTTGTGATTTATTGCTAATTTTGCTGTTACAATTACATTACAATTACGACATAAGAAATAGATAGATATTGCACCAATCACCTATTTATTAATGTCGATGTTTTCGCAAATTTTTTTACTATGATAATCTGGAAATCTGGATTCTTCTTCAGGACGTCTACTCTTATACAAACAAAATAAGAGTGGTCCTTTGAAGAATTGTAATTTGACGTCAGTAATTATTTTATCAAATTGTTAATTTACTGGCATGCTCTTCGAGCCATTATCGAACAACAATTGTAAATTGTAATCTATAATTTGGTTAAGTTACTAATTGGTGATTTTTTGTGTTTCCAGGTGTTGAAACGAGCTTGCAACAATGTCAACAAGTCAAATTGAGGCCCTCCCCTCAATGAAGTTTTTTACTGAACTAATGTATATGCTAATTAAGAATAGGAACATTTCCCGGGAATCATCCCTGTCTTTAACACAAAAAATTCCTTTAAAATAATAAATACTTCTTGTATTTACACACGACACTTTAGTGTCACTTGGCCATGAAATGAGCATCGATACAGCCAGAATAGCCCTTTTAACGGAGGAAGAACGCCGTCAGTCCTTGGGAATCCGGCGTAAAAGCGAAATTTTGGACTGGAAAAAAATTGGTATATTGTTTATTTTCATAAACAAATAATTTACTATTTACTACCCAAGAAGATATAAAAAATTGAAATAATTTCGGTTTTTGCTTTTTTCCGGATTGCGGGATTGCTATACATCTGATAATTTACAACGAATGTAGCCTTGGTGGACTTGGAGAAAGTGATCCAAACGGCGGACCTCACGACCTTGGAAGATCTCCTCCATCAAATTGCATACTGTCGCCCCGAAATCGAGTTCGACTCTGTCTCGTCCGATTCAGGATTCATCAAAGTGTTCAAGTTGAGTCAGCTCATCATCATCAACTTCCATCATTCCTACCAACTCATCCAGGATAAGTACCAGAAATTAAATGCCAACTTCCTCACCTCGGAGACTTTAGTCGCAAACCAAGTTAAGGAGATTCAGAATTTGAAGGAGAGTCTTTCAGCTGCCAAAAAGGAGCTCCGACGGAGGAAGGAATTACTTGCCAATGCTCAGAGTGAGGTCATGGGAGAGAACAAGGATGAACTTGACCCCGTAAAATGTTCTTCATGTTCACAAAAATAATCCATTTTTCATTTTATGTTTTTATGAATACCTATTATGTTTTTTTTTCAAAATGAATTAAAATGAATTTAATTCTTTTCAGTGTCCATACTGTTCCAAAAGATTCCTCACCGCCGCCTACCTTCTCTCGCACATTCAAAGACGTCACCAGGGCCTTCCCTTGCACCCGGCCTTCCCGCCCGGGGCTTTTTACCAGGGATTCGCTCCCAAATTCGTGGAAAATAGTTACAACAGCAAACAACTCCTCCTAAGTCCAGGTCAACCTCCATCCCTTTCACTCTCCCCCAGGGAGGTCAAGGTTCAGGCGACTCAAACTGACCTTACTCCAACTTCATCTGTTATTCCGTCACAATATTCCCAAAATCCCCAGGAAATACTGGCGTTGGTAGAGAAATGTGTTCAAGAAAAATTGGCGCTCCTGGACAACGCTAAGGCGATTAATACGAACAATAGCAATAATGTCCCACTGAACATTCCCGTGAACAAAACTTTGGACAATGGCGTTCAAACTGACGATGAGAGAATCCCGACAGCCAAATCGCTTCCGGAGCGGGAAGATTGGACCGAGGAGGAGGGAAGCGAAACAGTCATAAAATTGACGGAAGAAACCGGCGCCAGTCATTTGTCGGACAGCAAAGATGTGAAAGAGATAGTGGCCGAGATTAAACATCATCTGGATTTGCAGTGGCAGTACTTCTCCGGCAAGATTCCGGAACAAAGTATGGATGAACTGAAGGCCTTAGTTGTTGTCGATCCGGACAATCCAGAGGTTTATTCAGTTTCTTTAAATAAAATATTTAAAAAAAGATTCAAAATCCTTTTCAATTTGACTTAGACACGACAATGAATAATAATATTTTTGCATTTAGAATATCAAGTCATTTAAAGTGATTCCAAGTCCGATGATGTCACCGATGCATTTAAGGGTCCCAGCTGCAAATCACGGGGATATTCCCATTCCCATGGGGACGTCGGCGGAATCGAAAATCTTGGAAATTAATGACGCCGTTGAGGACAGATTCCAGAAGCAGCAAAAGGAGCTGGATGCTCTCAAATCCTTTTTCCAAACCAAGGTAAATATTTTCACTTGGGATATCCCATATCCCCGTTTAGAATCGTACCCGATGGATCCCTGGTAAAATATGTACGTGATCTGTTGCAGATGGATATGGACATCAGAACGATCGAAGGGAAGCTGGAGGCCCAAGAAAGATACTGGCGCTCCAAGCTTCGGTTAGTTGAAGAAGACTACGGGGAACAAATGCGGAAGTTGCGCCAAGAGGTCCAAGCTAGCCTGGAGCATCAAAGTGTAGGCCAAGTGGCATCTTCAATATACGGCAGAGTTCTGGAGCAAAAGTTTTTGGGTAGTGACAACGGCAAAGTTAATCAGAATAATCATTTCCACAATAATAACAACAATATTCCTCAATCACACCCGCCGATGGAACCGCCCCTTCCGGCCATTGAAAGAAAAATAGGAACAGATTCAGTTGAATCCATAGTAGCACATTCGGGTAGTGATCATTATCGTAATGCAAATGCAGAAACTGGGGCCGGAGAAGCGCCTGCCAGCCACATTGGATCCACATCGGTACCAAATAATATCGATAATATGACAAAGCCCAGCAGTGTGAACGTCCCAGAACATCCGCCTCCTCTTCAACAACCCAGAATGGCAGCCAAATCCCAAGAGGAAGTCCCAGAGTTTCCCTTGCCGAACATGAAGCCGGTGGCAAAGCCCCGAAGTATCCAAACTAGTCTGGAGAAACATGAGACGGAAGAGGTAAAAGTGAATCCAGGAGGAATAATTGCCGTCAAATCGGCCGTTGAGCGCGATGAGTACGAGGAGCCGGATGAGATCCTGAAATTGGATGAAGTTGAGGAGTATTCGGAAACTGCATCGGCCACGAGTCAGGATTTAGGTGAGTCTGTCATGGAGGACGACAATAATAACAAGAGTGAGACGAATCAGAAAGGATCTCCCAAGAAAAAGCTGGACCTTCGCATGGTCACTGAAGAGGAGGAGAATGAGGAGAAGATAGCCAAAATTCGGGGTCAGGTCACCCAGGAGATCACGGAGCAGCTCAAGGCCCTGGGCATCGATGGAAATGAGGAGATTTTCGATAATGAGAAGAAGATGCAAGCCGTCATTAAGGAATTGCAAACCCGCAGAGAATCTTTGCACAGGGTAAGTCCTGAATTGTGATCTATTCATTTATTTGATCTATTTATTTATTTATGTATTTATTTATTTATTTTAAATGATTGGTCCATCACGATGTTTTTCATGATTTGTTTATTTTGCATCGTCAGCGTCATTCCAGTTTCGGAGAGATTCAGACGCAGGTAGTGGCCGAAGTTGGATCGGCTTTGGAGGGGAAAAATTTCCCGAGTCACCTAGCTCTCTTTTCCGGAGTTCCTGTGACTCCAGAGAAGACCCCGAAGAGCCCTCTCGTAAAGTTGTTTAGTGCCGTCAAGCTGTCTGGGAAGAAAATGAGGAAGAAGGTTTGTTTCTTGATTTAAATTGCATTTTACAAAGCGTAGGTTCATTTAGAATTCGAAACATACGATTTTTTTTGGCTGAAATATTACATATGAACTACATTGATTTTTTTATTCCTATTTTGAACAAAGAGCACGAGCTGGGGTAAGCGCCAGTAGGTTTGTTTTTTTTTTCAAATTTTATCCGTGTCTGCATTTCAGTTTGCTTGTCCTGGGTCACAGGTCACAGGTGTAGATCAATTTACAGTACTCGTTTTTCACTTAATACTACACGTTTTCTAACTTACACTGCAGTATTTGACCGGATTCTTTTCACATCCGTGAAATCTTACATTTGACATTTTTATTAAATGTTTTTATTAGTCATTTAACCATTCTTTTTTTGAATTTCTCGATGTCTGAATTGGTCTCTAATTGCCTCAGATTTTTTAATACGGCGAATTGTCTTTCTTCAGGTAAAATCTGCCATAACCCGAAATCCGAAACCCCGAAAGCCATCCCCGACATTGGTCACGCCCAAAAATAAACCTAGCAAAGGAGGGTTCTTCTCCAGAGAAAGATGGTCGGGGAAAAAGAAGGGCGGTCCGAACAATCCGAAGCAGTCCCCACCTCCACAACAAAACCCTGATCCCCTGGAAGATCATCTCCATCAATCAGAAGATTCCGGAAGCAGCACGGACAGCGAATCTTCCGCCACGTCCTCCTCCGAAGAGCCCCCAATCCAGGTCCATTACGTTCCCAAAGACAAAGCTTTCCTCACATCCACGCCCGTGAAGAAGTCGCAGAGGACCTTGTCCAGGACGGAGTCCCAAAGAAAAAATGTTGGGGAAGTAGTTTCTTCCGAATATGAGACAGAAGATGACGAGGAAGAACCGCAACAACGGGATTCACCTCACGCCAAGAAGAAATTCAAAGTGAAGAACAATAAAGCGGCCAAACTCCGCTACAAGGAGGCCGCCCGGAGAAGTAGCTTGAGACAAAATTCGAATGGGCCTGAATACGCCCAAATCCGGCGAACTTCTGGAGCCAAACCCCTGCCGGAAATTGTTCCAACTGGAGGGAAAATACAGAAGGATCGACTGCCGGTTAGAAGGTCCCTGAAGGCAGAATTGGATCAAGTGACCCCAACGAAACCACCCAGACTAGTTCCGGCGGCCAAGGTGGAGAAAGCCCAAGAATCTTCAGAAGAGGAAATCGCGACGGGGGATGACATTTCCTCCTCGTGGGATGAACACCCCCACAACAAACCCCAACATCACCAAAAGGCGGGGGAAGCCATGGTTCTCACGCCGAGCAAATATACCATTGAGAGAACTCAATCCCCGGAAAATTCCCCTTCGCCCCAAAAACCGAAGGAGGCCCCGAGGAGGAAGGGCTTTTTGACAAAAGCCGCCCCTGAAAGGGACGAAAGTCCTCCTGGAGAAAAAGCTCATCCGTACCCTTCTCAAGCACTCCAGAAATTGGCCCAAAGGCCCAAGTCTGCCCGACCCCGAATTGTGACGGATTCCTGGGATTTGGAAGACGAGGATGAAGCGGACGAGGACAAGCCAGCAGTTACGACCATCGCTAAAAGCAAGCCAAGTTTCGTGACCGAACGTTGGAATGACAAGCCTCTGTATCCAGCTGCAAGTAATAGGCGAATCCCCATGAATGTCGTGGACCAAAAACAAGGTCAAGGGTCAAATATAGATTCCAATCGAAAAAATGCCCCGCCCAGTCCTTTGAACAATTCCTGGGATGAAAATTAATTAATTTCCCACTGTGAACAACTGTGAATTAGTTTTCCAGGGAACAACAGAAACCGTTTGCAAATTACACAGAAGCTTCATAATGTTTGTTTTGTCGTCTGAACCCTTTTTAAACGCCAGTACAAAAGGACAAAATCGAGTATTATCCTGTACAAACAATAGCACACATTGTCCCTGTTACATATGTATTTTCTCACTAGGAATTTAATTGTAAGGAATATAAGCTCTTTTCTAAACATTTTAACCTTTGTATTTTGGTATTTTCAAACACTCCCATTTGTCCCGTGGAGAAAGTTCTTTGGAATTATGTAATGGAGAAAACTTTTGAACTTTCTCCAAAGGACACAAGGTTTTCATAACGCTGCGCATCATGACTTAGATCATTGCTTTAATTGGATGTAAAAATGTGATTATCCTGCTTCCTTCCTTCCCTGGGATTTTGTATTATGATTGTAATATTATTTAATATTCATGAAATAAAAGCAAAAATTTAAAACTAAACGGAATCGAAAAAACGTTGCAAAAATTGAAGCGGAGCTTATCCTTGGGTCTGCGTCACCCTCTGGATTATGCGGGAAAACAAAGATTTGAAATATTTCGCCCTTTACATTTTCCCGTTTTCACTTTCCCATTTCATGTGTACCCTGAAACTGACAAAAATTGTCAGAAAAAGTCATACCTTAACTGTTCAGTTTCAAAATTAGTACAAATAATTACATTATTGACTTAATTATCCCATCTGAGATTGTAAAGCTTATTTTGTTGTGTTTAAGTGCAATTTGAATTTTACCATTAATCCATCATATTTAAAGGAGGGACTTTTGCAAAGGTTCATTCGCAGAGCTCGTGAGTCGCTGATAATGAAGGTCTTTATTGAGAATTGGGATTAACATGTGTAAATCCATTACCTTTTGATATTATCCCCGGTGGTTTCTCCGGAATTGTTGAAGAAGCGTTTGACAAGGACAAAATTGTAGGAATTACCGTAAGGAATAAAAATATTTGCTGGCGTTTACTTTGCTTTTTAAATGATTTTGCAATTTTTAGGATGACTATTAGCAATTATTAAATGAATTGACATTCTAATGTGAAATGTGTGCAAGTCAATTAAAATTAAATTTTCAGTGCTTCTATATCCTGTGTGTGATAGAGGAATAAAGGGTTTGTAATTATTTTCTTTTGCTATTTTTATTTTCTTTCAAGCGAATTTCAAGGTCGAAACCCAAGAGGAGACCCGAAGAAGTGGAACAGGATGAACAGAATTTTGCACGGGGTGATGAAATATCGGGAGGCCATCCGTCATGGGATGGTTCAGGAATTCTCCGTCGTTCGAGATAATCCAGATGTAATTACGCATTAAAAACATTTTAGTAATACTCTGAAACAATAATTCAGATCACGTTTGTAACACTAAAAAATTAAAACAGTAAGGAGTGACAATTTTGGTTCCCATACAGCCCAAAGCCGTATTTTTCACATGCATGGACAGTCGAATGATCCCCACTCGTTTCACGCAAATGCACGTTGGTGACATGTTCATTGTGCGAAATGCTGGGAATCTCATTCCTCATTCCAAATTTTTCGTGGCTGAGAATACGACGACGGAGCCAGCGGCCTTGGAATTGGGATGTGTTGTCAATAATATTCAACATGTGATCGTTTGTGGTCATTCCGACTGCAAGGTTGGTAAATTTTCATACTATTCTACAGGAGACCCAGAATCAAAGCAAAAATTACGTTAAAGCCTGTTTATTTTAAGTAATTTTTGCTTGTTGAACATATTGCCAGCTATGCTGTTTTTACGTTACTCATTTCGCAATTTTTTGTGTTGAATGACCCAATGCCCACAGGCCATGAATTTGCTGTATCAACTGAAATGTGAAGCGCTGGCCTCACCAGCAAGTCAAAAAATGAGTCCGCTAAGAGGTTGGCTCTGCAATCACGGATTGTCTTCCTTGCACAAATTGGAAACATTAGAAGAACGGGGTTTTCATCAACCGCTGTTGTTTGAAGGAGAGACCCCGCTACGAAAATTTGTTGCTTATATTGACCCGGAAAATAAATTTTCTATCGAGGACAAACTCAGCCAAGTAAGTGTAGATTTAAGTGTGTATCCATGTGTTTTCAGAATCAGAATATGCCTAATTATACAATTTTTCAAGTACTGGTGGGGCTGATGTTTAATTATAATTCTTTGAGGGATTAGGAATTAGAACTATAATGTCAAATTACCATATAGGCTCTGTATCAATATGTATGTACGTGTGTACACACCTGACCCTAGCTAATATGACAAGTGTAAAAGTCACAATGATTTGGTAGTAAACCTACATATGTGGTGGTATAATATGTACTCAGGGATCCTGAAAGAGAATTGGTTTTTATTTTTCAGGTGAACTGCCTTCAACAATTACAAAATATCGCTAGCTACGGCTTTATGCGGGACATTCTCATGGAGGGTAAAACATACATTCACGCCATGTGGTTCGACATTTACACCGGGGACATTTATTACTTCAGCCGCCAACGGAAACAATTTGTCGAGATTAATGAGCTGAGTTACTATCCACTGATGGAGGAGGTTATGACTTATTATTCCTGACCTCACGAAAACAACTCAATGGAATCTCCATAATGAGAGGACAAACGAAAAACAACCTCACAAACAATTATTCTAGTGATCTCTGACAGCGTCACTCTCTCTCTCGTCAGGGTTGTATGCATCTTTGCATGTCCATACAAAAATATGTAATGTAATATGCGTTTGCTAAAAATGCATGAACAGCACATATCGTTTATATTTTTATTTGCTTGCTTATGTTACTATTATAGACATTCCGATGTTTTAGGTTTCAGAAGTTCTTAAAAACTCATAGTTTATATTTCTTGCCAAAGAATGGGATTGATAATATCTGAGTCTACTATCAGCGTCAGTGTAATGTAAAATGTACCTGAATTTACTACTTACAGGTCAGTTACGCCCTAAAGTTAGCATTTCCTAGACAGCCAATTGATGGAGCGTGGAATAGATATTCGTATAGGTGAAGCCAATTAGCCAAGAATTACGCGAACATTAAGTGGAATCAGTGTGCGTTCGTAACACTCCATCAATGAGGAATAAGAATAATGCTGTTTTATTTATGGCAAAAATAAGGAGAAAAGTCTGTGAACTTTTACCGTGACAATAAAATTAAAAAAAAACAATCCTTTGTCAATCTATAAAACTTAGAATAAGGAGCGCAGTCATCAAATTGTAAAAATCCTACGTCGGTAAAGTGTTTCTATTGTGTCTTTGAAGTGTGAAATTCGCATGATTAGTCAGTACTTAAGGATAATCTTGGTTGAGATGCTAATAAATCATTTAAGTATGCATGCTCAATCAGGGACTCCGCACTCAAGTACTTATAATAAGTAGCTACAATACAGTCAAGGGTGAATGGATAAAATGACTTTAAAGAAATTTAATGCTGCCGAGGTTTTTCGAAAATATATGTAATATAAAATGTAAACCTATAAATATTTACATACAAATATGTATAGTGAATAATATTGTACGCCACTCGTGCACGCATAAAATCAGAAGTACTTCAATACATACATACTTTGATTTATCTTGTGGTGCAACTTCAAGTGTTTTGAAGTCCCTCGTGCTATATGCGCATGTCCTTCTGGAATGTCAGCGATTTTATCTAGCTATCTACTACTAACGCTTTAAAGTGTCATGTTATTATTGTTATTCCGGTAGTTGTAAGACAGCACGGGTGCTATTAATTGTATGTTGAAGTGGCTTTTAATAAAGAATACCTAAGCAGTTATGACGTATGTACATACAATGCCGGATATACCGAATACATAGCTTGTCAAAGATTTTGACGAAAATATGCATTTTTCTCACATTCT
>JAQGBT010006299.1:0-12755 GCA_034698585.1 Disparrhopalites patrizii
TGTTAGGGCATAAGGTACTACAAGACAGTGATGGTCTCGATTCAATCCGTTCTAACCACCAAAAAGGGTTCCCTTGTTAGTTATAGTAAGGTTCGTGATTTATCATCCTCAATTAGCTTAGATCACGCGACTGCCATAAGCACATTAAGTATATGTACAGCACATATAATTACAACTAACTTTTCAAAAGCTTCAACTACCTATTTTTGTCAAGATTTTCGGTGTTTGTTTTCTCTTGTGATTTGCAAATCAGTACGTCTAGAACCACATATATGGTATCAAGATAAAGATGTACTGATTTAACTAACTCCACTATATTTCTCTTATTGTTCCACACTGACCAAAAATTGTTGACGTGCGTGAAATTGCCGCGTTTAGCACAAAAAATCTGCGTAATATCAAGGAAATAGGGTTGGCAGCGCTACTGTAAGGGCTTGTAAAAGTCCTGCAATGTTATTTGCCGTCTCTGTTTAGGAATGGTACTGGATGTGGACGTGGGGGAGCTACTGCCTTCTGATATACCTATTTTACATCGTTTAGAAATCGGAGGGGACTTGCTATCGTCTTCTGGAAACTGTTTATTTACCCCAGTTCCTAAATTGCTTGTGGAATCCTTTGTTTCGTCTATTTTCCTTGATGTATCCGCTGATTCGACTTCCATACTCTCAGAACCGTCAAGCATGGAAGCAATTTGATCACAATTCAATTTTTGCTTATCATCGAAGTCAAAATTGCATTCAGCTGCTTCTGGCTGAAATGGTTTCAATTGCGCTTTCGTGTTTTCTAGTTTATGAAGCCAATCTCCACCATCCGATTTTTCGATTGGTCTCTTTTTCGCATTTGCGGTCGTGTATGTTGATGACGCAGGCTGAGGGTTTCTACACCCCTGCTGTTCTATGCTGGGGTCACGGTCTGTGCTTCCCTGTTCTTCGTATGCGGCAGGCGGGGACGGATCAGCACTTGAAGGATTAATGTACTCGGTAAAAAACTCGTATAAATTTAGTGCGGGTCGCTGTTGCCGAGAACAAAACAATTTGTTGTACTGCTCAAGCAGTATCCACACCTCTCCTAAAACACGAAGACTTAGTTAAAGTTGACTAACGCGTGATGACACTTCAATCAATTTCATTGATATTAAACGCTAACGTAAATACAAAGACAAAACTTACTTATTCGTAGATACTTAATCTTCAGATATATTTCCTCTACTTCCTTCTGAAGGAACAAATCTCCGAATGTGAATAAAACCAAGTCTCTTCCAGCTAGGGATGCTGCCATCAGTTGTACAATAGTTTTCAAATGAGCATCACCTTTAAATGCGCCACAACCCCATTTGCCTGTAGCTACTGCAACATTACTCCCCGTTGTTTCAAAAGGATTTGTAAAGCCAATATACGCCTGTACAAGTTACCAAATAAAAAAATTAAAATCCAAATTATGGGACGTTGATCTAATTGGAAAGCCATGTCATGGAATAACTAATAATAAATTATACCTTATTAACTTCTCGAGCTAATTTCTGTGGGTGAAACTGATCGGTATGCCGAACCACATATTGCGCATCAATAGCCACCATTTGAGTACATTTTCGAGCTCTGGAATTCACAGGCGTTGTATCGTAGAAGTCACCAGCAAATTCGAAACTACTTGCATAACCGTGATACGTCGAAAATCTTTCACAGCCTATATTATAATAAAACAGGCAATGCGTTAGGAAAATCAATGTCCGATTTCTAACATGTGTTCAACGTTCACTCTATCAATGATTTACCTGTAACAACTAAAGCTTCGCACGAAACCAGGCGCTCCGTGAATAACCTGGATATGAGTAATTCAGGATAAATAACAAACAGTATCTCTTCCTGAACGCATCCCTGACCCAATACACCTCCCCCAAGAAACCTGAAAAAAATGTGCAAAACATCATTCTTCGATTGAACCAGCAACATTTTGTTTATTTTATTTATTTATACACTGTAACTTCCAATCCGTATTACTTATTTGCAAAATCGATTTGTAACAGCTGTGCTCCATCCGTCTCGATATTTCCGTTATGGAGAGTTATCAATTGGGAAAGCTTTTTGTCTAACTTGCTCCAGTCGGGATGCTTTGCCGAACGGACGGATTTTCTTGTAAAAGTTACAACCCCGTTAGGCACTAAAAACAACCCATTTATGAACATACATACGTAACACCATTTTACTTGAACATAATGACATCAATATGTGTATACACTGGGATAAAACAGCATAATAAAGTTTCATAATTTTCATTACTCTCATCTAACACTCTTTCAAAGTAATGAATGATACACAGCAACTTGTGTCCCATGCTCGGTAATCTGCTGTCGTTCCCGTGTGAAGTAAAGAGACTAGAAGAATAGAAAGCAAAAACTCAGTAAGCCTTTTTATCGCAACTACATTTGTAAACACCAGATGTAATGTTTACCTGACAAAATTTATCGACGGGAAATCCTCTTCGCAGTCGAAACGTTCGGGGAATGTTGACAAAAATGCATTTGCTAACAAACAAGCAATTTGCTTTTGACTTAGAGTAATGCTATAATTCATGAAGCGCGAAAGGAATGGAATGCCACCGGTGACTATGTTTGGCAAATCCAAACATAGCTTCACAATACCCGGGAGTGTTCTTGAGAAGAAAAGTGTGCGTTGCTCCTTGCCCATCAGCTTCACAAAAATTTAAAAAAATGATAACGGTATCACAACACGAGTAATTACGCTATTACTATTAGAATAAATCAGTCCTTACGGCAAAATTTAATATTTAACACAACTTTTAACTCACAACATCAAGGGCGTACTCAAGGGCATCAAACGGTCCGTTTATTCTAGTATACGATTTGATGACACCAGCCAATTCCCTGCAAGAAAGCACTGGTCTGGTCAAAGCAGATCGAATTCTTTCCCACATCAAGATCTTCACTTCCATCACCGAATTGTTCTGTGCCTACAAACACACATAGTACTTCCAGTCAAAATACTATTTAGCACGTCATAAGGCACTTGGTACCCAGATGATTTGAAATCAAATGATTCATTGGTTAAAGCTAAATCGTTAAAGCTATAATGTATTGTATTATAATGTATTGTATTTAACTCGTAACCTGGTCGGTGGGTTCATCAATTCGCTTTCTAACCACTCGAATATTCTCCGGGCAACACGGAAGTGGGACATAATCTCTATCCCACGTTGATATAAACGTCGCTGGATAAGGAGCTAAGCTATCCCCAGGTTTAAAATCGTCCTGATCAATGAAATACACGCATTAGACAAATTAGAGACCTTGGTTTTAAAACACAAACATGAAATGTACGTAATCAACAATGTCAATACAATGAACAACTCCGAAAACTCACCGTCAACGTGAATGTGACCGTATGAAAGTTGGAAGCTCTGACATCGGGGAAAATCCTGTCACTGGGTCCAAGTCTTTTGAGTTGATCGAAAAGTTTCTTATTTCTCTCTTCCACCAGCAACATTTCTTCTTGAACCTCTTTGGCCAATGCTTGGGCTTGAGATATTTTGCCGGAAGGAAGTTGTTGCTCAATGAGGTCGTTGTTACTACTAGTACTTTCTTCATTGACATTCATCTCGGGTTCCAAAGAAACTAGATCATCGTCGTCCCCATCATCCTTCCGTTTTGATCCTCCATCATCTTCAAATTCAGTATCGGAGTCAGAAGCCAGAACCACGTCCTTCTCTGGACCTTCGTCCACTTCAATGTCAATGATGACTGACGAACAATTTGGACCACCTCCGGGATTATTTGGACAATCACTGATGTTTTCCGTCTTGCACTGGTTGTCACCACCAATTTCCTTCTCTTCCAACAGCATGGACTGTGGCTGAGGTTTATCTTGATCCATATTTACCTATTTTTACCATTCAAATCCCTTGTTCAAAAATAACTTTTTGAACTGTCAATTAGAATTTGAAATTTATTCTAATTCTAAAATAGTAAAAACTCTGGTCTCTCAAAACACAGTTTAGAAAATTACCGCCAAATTACATTATTTGACAATGTCAAATTCCCTCGCTTTCCCTATACATATACACACGTGCATAAAGGTTCAATATGCAGATTGATGATTAATTTATTCAAAACGTTTTACACGACTCGGAATGCTTTCTCCAGTTAGAAAGTCCAGTGGAATATCATTTTTTAAAGATCCACAGGTAGATTTTTAATATGCTGGATTTTTTTTTTAAATCCCAAGAAAATATTACACAATATCCACAGACACTACAGTCAATACTGAACTGGGTCGATTATTCGCAATAAAATACACAAAAAAAAATGTCTATCTATATATTATACAACTATTAACCTCTTGTATCATCCCGGGAGCTTTTGCTCGGATCTTTAATGATTATCCCGTGAATGGCACACGACGGGAAAAATCAGGAAATTTGTTTCCCCTTTGAATGTCCATCCTCACTCAAAACGTCAGATGTCACTGCTCAGCCTAACTTTCTCTTTGACACCAATTTTATTTTCACTGGAAATATCAGCTTATACTGTTTAGTAATTTGGTAACAAATCAAGCATTTGGAAATTCCTACAACCTCCAACTAAAATAGCGTTGTTTTAGTATAATGTCAATTAGTACAAGGGTAAATACTAATTAGGAATCCCTCGTCCTTCTTTCCATTCCTGGAATTTCCTTGGTCCAGATGTTTTCCCAAGTTTTCACTTTTTCACCGTTTTCACTAATTTTTCTGTGACAGTTATTATTAAATATTAAAAATAATGTGTATACTATGGAAATCACAAGTACATACTGGTGCAAGGAGAGAGGCAACGGCATGACTAAAAATAATAATATTAAACGAGACGAATGAAAAATAGAGGTGAAAATGCCAAAAACAAATGAAATATGAAAAAGACGGGAAAACAGAGAATTAAGAGACAAAATGAGAGTAAAGGCCATACAGATGGAATTAGGGATAAAATTGGAGGAAAACAGAGACGAAAATAAAGAAATGGAAAACAAAAAGACAGCAATGAAAATTGGAGAGAGGAATTGGAGAGAAGGAGAAATAAAAAGAAACGGAAACAGAAATTCAGAGAAAACTGGAGAAGCGAAAGAGGGACAACAGGGAGAAAGAGAACTAAAAAAAGACATTCCGAGAAAACTGGAGACTGAAAAAAACAAAATAGAGCCCAAAATAATGAAAGGGATATAAAGAGAAAAAATAAAATAAACGAGAAATAAAACAAATGAGGAGCAAATATTCTTTTCAGTTTACAAAAAATCTCATGCATTTCAATTTCCTTTCAAAGTTTCGTTGTAACCATTTTAATCCTTAGTTTTTGTTGTTTTGAAGGTGCTCAAGATCATTAAGGAAAACGAACTTTCATTCAGACCTCAAATTCCCCTTACAAATTGTAACTGATATTTGTGGCATTTTCTGATTAAGATTGAAAAACAATTGGGTTTGAACCCATTTAATCCTCTCTATACGATTTCCCCTTTTCCCTCACCTTTATCCATTCTCATTATTTCAAGACAAAAGTTTCTCATTTCCATGGGCAGGAAGAAAAACATAAAGTTCGTTCAATGGCAAAAAAAAAAAACACAAAAATTCCGGTGCAAGTTCAGTTGTTATTGCAAAATGATTGGGAGGAAATAAAGGTGTGTATTATACCGAAATGAATATCATGAAAAGTCTTGCGTGTGTACAGGAAACACACGCGTCCTAGGAAAAGATCATATACCTCTTGTACTACTTCCACCTCATGTGAAGCACAAGTTTATGTTGTTTATAATGCATTTTGTTTTTTGTGCAAAAACCCAAAAAACGACGGAATTCATTAATTAATAATCATTTTTAGGACAACATCTTTTCGTGATAATAAATTCATGAGAAAGTGTGTTCAATCTCCTCGTACCTTAATCGAAGTCACATGTTTATTGGCTTTACAGATAGCAGTACTTTGGATAACATTAGAACATTAGAACACCAAAGTGGCGGTATCATGTTAATTGTAATTTTTGATTCCTCTCTCTCTCTCTCTATCTATCTATCTCTCTCTCTCTATCTCTCTCTCTCTCTCTCTCTCTTTATTTCTTTCCCCTCTCTAAATATTCTCTATGCATATATTTCATTGGTGAAAAGATTCCCGTCCACTTGTACGTAGTTCCCGATTCCCTCGAGGGATATATTCCTATTTATCATAAATGGGGGAGAGGTCTTTTTGGTCATGCGAGTGGAAATATTTGAGCACTTTATCATGTCGTCAGCATTAGTCCAGTACATGAATTTCCAATCTATTTTATTCATAAATTCCCTAAGTCAAAAGCATTTTGGGAGGAAATTGTATAGTAGTATATAAAATATGGAATTATTGTCATAAACCACGTGGTATATGTATGTTCACCTATGTATTCCGACTACATACAGGGATTATTATGTGTGTGAGTCTAAAAGTTCCACAACCCTTTCCTCTCCCTTTAATGCATGTCCTTGTTTCTCCCTAAAAGAAATGGTACCTCACCTAATCTACCCGTACATCCATGGGGAGTACCTTTGTGTGGACAGAAATGATTATTTAAAATCATACCAGAGATTTCCCAGAGTTTAGTTGTACTTTACACAATCCTTTACTCATACTTGTACAATCGAATATACATGATGTAAATTAAATTTGTACCAAAAAATGTGGATCCAAGTCATCCATGAATATTAGAGGAGGACACAAATAGTGCTCTGGAAGTGACGTGGGAAATGTGATGGAAATAAAGGGAAGGAAAAACGAATTAGGAAGGTTTTTGCGTTTTTTTCTTCTTATTTTTGTTTTTACCCACCAACCAAAAAAAAAAAAACCAGTCAGCATTTCTGCGGGGCTTTGGTATACATATGTATATATGGGTGCCAGGGAAATCAGAAATATGGATGAGAATTGTAGTTGTATTAGCTCCCAATGTTTCTGACAGATGCGTTCTCTTCCACTTGGTCTCTCTCCAATGTTCGCCCTTCTAACGCGCGCACAAAAAGCCAGGGGGGCGTGTGTGTGTTTGTGTGAGGAACTTATTTTTTGGAGGTGACCAACCGGAATTACTCTTTATTATATTCATATAATGCCTGTCATGATCCTTCAACTCCCATCAAAATCTCCTCTTCTTCTTTTTTTTTATGATTTCTCCAAACATCTATAATCTTGCTACATTACACAGACTTGCCTCCAGTCAAAAGAACATCACCGTACACCTATCACACTTTTTTTTAGCATCTGATTCCCTTTCCGCTCTTTGATTATTTATCAAATTATTTGTATTATTGGATTATAACCATAGCTTTTGTACCACTTTTTCCCCTAGTGAGAAGCTTCACTCATTTACTCTAACATTTCTCTATTTCTCTCCCTCTCTCTCTTTCTGCATAACTGTCTCTCTCTCTACATATCTCGCGCTGTTTCTCTCTTTCTCTCTCTGTTTCACTTTCTTTCTCTCTCTGTTTCTCCCTCTTTCTCTCTCTATTTCTCTCGCTGTGTCTCCCTCGTTCTCTCTCTCGCTCGCTTTCTTCCTCTCTGTCTCGCACTCGTTCATACTCTCCTTCTGTATTTTTTTCATGTACGCGTATATGTAACTTAACCACCAGATTATCATAATCATTTTTCCTTTCGGTCTTTACAACAAAACCAGAGTGTATGCGCATAGATATTTTATTTCAAGCTTGTATATATATTTTTTTCTGTAGTGTGAGTAAAAATTAACGCACCAGATATTTGAAAATGATTATTCTTACATGCCATGACCAGTTTTGCTGAGGGTGTACATCACGCACGGATATTTACTACAGGGAATAACACAACTGATATGAAAGAGAGTGTTGTTCTCCTTATTATTATGTATTTTCATGGGATGATGAGAGATTTTTTAGAAAAATGCCTGCACTTTGACGTGGTCAGATCTCTCTCTCTCTCGCTCTCTCTCTCTCTTGCACATGTTCAGTTCACGGTTTACTTCTTCTTTTAAAATTGATAGAGAGAGAGAGAGAAAATTGATGGCGGTTGGTTGCCAAATATTATTCTGTAACTACTAATACGCTATTCGAAGGCGAGAAACATGTGATCAGAAATATAGAGAGACTAATGGACGAGGAGAGAAAGAGAGGGTGCAACGAGGAGAATGAGCGAGAGAGTAGAGAGAAAGGAGCGGAGAGAGAGATTAGCTGGAGAGTAAGAAAACAGAGGGAGAGAAAGAAAGGAGAGACAGAGAAAAAAAGAAGGGAGGGAAGGAGAGAGAAAGAGAGAGAGAGAGAGAAGGGAAGGAAAGAGAAAGAGAGAGAGAAAAGAAAAACGATTATAGAGAATGAGAGCAAGTTGGATTAAGTGCATGCATACGTATTCATTGTTGAAAAAGTAACACCACAAAGGAAAAGATAACCGTAACTGCTGGTAATTTCTACTGATAGCTTTAAAAAACGCTTCATTTTTATGTACTTGCTCAACATGAACTATACAACCTACAAAATAATCATACGACTACTTTATGTCTATATGTCCCTAATGTTCCTTCTCTCCTTCTCACAATCTTCCATTTCATTTTGTACGTGTCATCTGCATTAATTTGTCAAGACCATATACACCTACGTAGAGTATACATATGTACATGAATGTGTGCAAAAACAAAAAGCCAAACAATACAAATGAGTAATGACAAGTATGCGTAAAGCAGGCAGGACACTATAAAAATTCTCTTCAAAACCCTCTGTGAAGCTTAAACTTTCCTCTCTGTCCTACATGCTCCCGTTGATTTTTCGAGACGCGAGATAATAGACACACAGGCAGAGGAGGAGAGACAGAGAGAAAAAGGCATCACGACGGGGAATCTCTCCAATGAATTGAGCGAGCTCGCGCAAAATGATAATTTCTCAAATTGATGTACCTACATAGAGTAAATATGTTTTACATAAATATAACAATTGCTTCTTGTACCACAGGCTGTGAGGGAACCTTCGTAAACTAAGCACACACAAAAATGTATAAACACACAGTCGTGTCATGTCATATTTACATTTTTTCCTTTTCTTTCTTTCATTTTCTCTCTCTCTCTCTCTCTCAGTCGCTTGCCAAAAAATCCGGCTGCTTCCTTATCCAGGTGTTCGTTCCTCCCCAATATGTATGTAAAATGGGATGTTTGTACATGATTATTGCATCTTTTGAAATTATTAAATAAAACCCATGAGAGATTTAGGATCTAAAACCTCTTCTACAGGGACTAAACGTCGGTATTTGGAGTCAAATGTATTTTATATGTATAACAACTTCCAAAAAACCCTTATTCTATTTACCTTTCTCTCTCTCTCTCTCTCTCTCTCTCGCACTCTCTCGCTCTCTGTATAGCTTGCTCCGTTTGAAAAGCTGAGGGGAAGCTCACATAAAGAGATTTGCCTGCTTCAGACTCAACAGACTATTACAGTAATACTCTTATATGGTACTGAACAACAAAGGGAACTACCACTAGTTTTAAAATGTCATGCTTGAGGCTCAAATACTAGCGCAAATATTATAATCCGTAAAAAGAGTGAGAGCCATGGAATAGATTGTGTATGCACACTCTCTCCCTCCAAAAATCCTGAGAATGACTCGCAGTTCTTCTTCTTCCACATTCCCTATAATACAAAATGACGCACACCTTTTCATCAGTGATAAAAAAATGTGCACACAAAACATTTACATTCTCGAATGCAATGTTCAGTGTAAAACTTTGGATTTGCCACCCTACCAAATGACGGACAAACATGCTTTTAAAGTGGGATCATTTATATTCCCCCGATTTTCTTTCTATCTCTTACACACCCGAAACAAAAACGTCTTATCTTATTCCTCGCTTTTTTGTTTCACCTATTATTACCCCCAGAAGATAACTGAGGGTATAGAGAGACACCCAGAGATTAAAGGATTAAAAAACAAATCCATTCCTCCGTGTCTAAAGTGTCGGAGGATTTTCCATTAATTTCAAATACAATATACTATATATTTGCTCAACCTCAACATCCCAATGTTTCTCTTTCTCTGCTAGGTTCTTCCCAAAGAATTTTTTGTTTGTCAAAAAAAAAGAAGGCATCTTTTAAAGTGGGAACAATCCTACATGTTCCGTTCGTTCCACGTATTTCCTATGTAAAACTTGGAATAAATGAGAAGGTGACGACGGAAAAGGAGTTGAGAGAAAGAGAAACATGTGCCACGCTTCCCCTTTTAATCTTTTTCATTCGTCGTCGGGTTCTGGCTTATTTATCTTTGTGTTTAAGGTTGCATTAGTAGTCGTAGATAAGAGGAAATTAAAGGAGCACCAGAAGATTCTTCTTCCAATAAAAAGAATGAAGATTGTGAATGTTCACAGGTTTTTTTCCCTCTCTCTCTCTCTCTCTGTCTCTCTCTCTCTCTTTCTTTACACAAGTCTCCTAACACCACTAGTAGTACAACTACTTAAGGGAGAACGAATGAGTGTGACTTCTTTTTAATGAATACGAATACTCCTCTCCTTTCCAAGAGTTAGTCGTGCATGGAAAGAAGGAGGAGGAAGCGCGCAAAAATGTTCAAAAGGGTTTGGAGACAAGATGAGACAGCGAGAGGCAGTTAGAGAGACCGAAAAGAGAGGGAGAAAGAGCAAAATGTGTTCACCAGAAGAGGAAGAAGAAAAACCAAGAAGATTTCCAACATTCCTCAGTGAATTTGCAACGAATGAGGTTCTGATGTCTGGAAGGAATTTATACCATACTTTGAAGAACACAGAGGAGGTATGAAGAGAAATGATAGAGAGTGTGGAGAAAAAATATATGGGTGTTTGTGGTGAGGACCATTTAAAAACTGTGAAACAGTCATTTAACTCCTGATAGTCTTGCACCTCATTATCCTTTGTTTGGGCAAGTTGTCTCTCTCTCTCTCTCTCTCCACTTTTTTCTCTGGTCTCTTAGTACACTGTGAAATGGTCACGGATTTTAAGTGCCTTCGTTGCAACATTCACTCATTTCCCTCGTTTTGACAACAATTGTCGCGGCTCTCATCCTACCACTACAACGTGGACCCTGCTCACAACCATGTTCAGGACGTCATATGTATATTTATGTACATGTTCATGTGCATTACGGACGCTAAAGGTGTATTATATTGAGGGAAAAGACCCCCACATTTTTGAAATGTTTGGACCCAGTTTATGTCCTAAATACTTTTACTTGACGTATTTGCTGACTGAATGGCAATAAATGCCAAAGTCTGGAGGCATTTCAGGGGATATGTACAACTTTTACTCACCATTTCTCTTTTTTCTGTATTAAAAGCTCCAACAACTGGGCTACGGTGATGGTGGTGGGAGAATTGTGTTTTTTTTTCTTCCTTTTTTTTTTTGCCGTTACGCTATAAACGTATAATAGTGGTGTGTCACCCATGTTGAGACACACGGGAGGGAAAGGTCGTAGTTAGTAGCATAAGCACACAATTGCCATAATGCATTATTTTCACAGGCAGTTTTTCACAACCAAATCACAAAATAGGGAGGTTCCCTATTGTTCCCTGAAGGACTCATATATTTCTTTGAAAAGGTTCTCTCTCTCTCTCTCTGCCTAAATCATTGCCTATACATATGTACGTACATCTCCTGAAGTAATAGGAGCTAGGAGCATTTCCTTATCCTGGTAGCAGTAGTTAGTGTGTTAAGTGAGTGAAAGAATACAGCGTGTACGATGTATGTATAACAACCGTTTCTACATATGTTGTCGTCCTATGAAAAGGACGAAAGAGGAGAGAGAGACAGAAAAAAAACGGAGGGCCTACTAGTATTTGTAGTAAAGTCTGCACTACTAGCATTTACACAGGTTTATATGTAGTTTGAATTCTAATGTGCCTCCATATGTTTACGTACATATGTACCTTCTGAAAGACTCTGACTCCAATAAAGGTGTACCCCAAGAGGGTTTTATGGTATGTATACACATATGAATCTTCTGACTCAAGTTTTTACTATATAGGTGTTCACCAAAGAAGAAAGGGACTCTTTTGGGATGCAGGGATTGCAGAGTCAGATGTGACAAATGAGGTTGAGGTAATCAGATTATGACGGTTGGGAAAAACGAGTGCAAACAAGGAGGGCTTTGCTACCACACACGATTTTTCTATAGGCTCACACCTGACTGCTCACATCACTGTCACCTTAATCCCATTCACTATTCTATACCTTCATTGGTTTTACGGGGGTCTTCTCTCTCTCTCTCTCTTCCCTTTCTTCCCATGCTTCTATGTTTTGGGTTTATATCCGATCTATAGCCAATCCGATCCGATCCGGAAGTAATAACCCTCCATCATGATTCCTGAATCTCTTTTTGTGAATATTCCCGCACTACTTCAACCTCGTCAAAAGGGTGTCAAACGTTTTCATTGAATCTCTCTCTCTTTTTTTCTCCTTTTGTATCTCACTCTCTCTTTCTCTCCCTGCCTTTATTTCTCGCTCTTTTTTTTCTGCCTCTGCTTTTATTTCTCTTTTTTTTCTCTCTCCTATTTCTTTCTTCATCTCTCTCTCCTTATTTTTCTCTCTTTATCTCTGTCTACTTCTCTCTCTCCTTATTTTTCTCTCTTTATCTCTCTCTACTTCTCTCTCTCCTTATTTTTCTCTCTTTATCTCTCTCTACTTCTCTCTCTCCTTATTTTTCTCTCTTTATCTCTCTCTACTTCTCTCTCCTTCTATTTCTCTTTATCTCTCTCTACTTCTCTCTCCTTCTATTTCTCTATATCT
>JAQGBT010006300.1:0-12755 GCA_034698585.1 Disparrhopalites patrizii
AAAACCGTTGTTGTAGAGAAATGATGTTATAATGAAACGCCATAAATGACTGCGTGGAAACAAGTTATAGAGAAACATTTGTTCCACAGCATTAAATTCAGGTAATGTCCACCTACCATTTCAAACAAATTTTTCTTACCATCATTTGTCTCCTTCTTTTTACAGTCCCAACATCAGGAGCATGTCCACCATTACAACCCCCCGAAAGAACCACCCCCCGGCGGACCTCACCCTCAAGACACCCATTTCCACTTTTCGGAAGCCTCCCCGTCCAGCAGTCCCTCTCCCAACTATTATGAGTACGACTCCTACCCAGCCCCAGTCTCACATTACCCGGCTGGACGAGATCCTCCTTCATCCTCCGGATCCACCAATTACGGAGGGTCCAACGACCGGGGCAAACCTGTATCCGGTGAAGCCAAGGATTACTACTTCTCAGACTACGCATCTCCGTCCTCGGCTGATTATCCTTCCTCCCACGGATCCCCCTCTTTCCTCGTGTCACATTCCCCCCATGGATCATCCTCCACCCACGGGTCTCATTCCTCCCATGAGCCATCCTCCTCCCACGGGTCGCCTTCCTCCCATGGACCTTCCACGTCCCACGGGTCACCCCAATCTTCTCATGGATCCTCCTCTTTTGACTCATCCTCAGGCCCATACGTCGCCTATCACCCCGAATCCACATCCTCGGAGAAGGTCCGGCATTATTCCCAACAAGGATCCTCCCATTCAACGGTCACCCAATATTACCCGCCACATTATGAGTCTTCCGCTCACAAGAAGTATTACACGACCAATGACAATTCACCCCCACCTTCATCCTCCTCCACCAAGGGTGGCAAAGGCTCCTTCAACCCGTCACCCTCAGACGGCTACTACCCTTCCACCTCCGATGAGTACCCCTACAAGAGTGACCCCAGCCCGGGAGACACCGCCTATTGGACTTCCTCCGCCTCGGAAAGTGGGGAGGGGGAGGCTTACATGAGTATGGAGTACACGAAGGGCAGCAGCAAAAGTAAAGGGAAAGGATCCAATAAACCCAGCCGGGAACCCCTCTACACTGAGGCCTACACGGTTTATAAAGGCCCGGCGTCATACAGTACATTCACCTCCTTCGGAAACTACCCGCCCGCCCCCACCCCTTTGGCTACAAGATCCTCCGAGCGGATACTTCCAAGTGCCTCCTCAAGCTTACTGGTCGCCGTGACTCCAGGCGCAATTCCCACGGGGCATCCCCCACCTCCCGGGGGAAGACCCCCGGTGGGTCACAACAAGCCCACGCTCCCCTCTTTGGTCAACGCCCACGGGAAGCACAGTGTCCCCATCGTCGCCTTCCCAATGAAGAAACCCCTAAAGAGGAGGAAGCCCAAACGTCCGAAGTTGGATTCCTTCACCAGTCCTCTGTTACACCCTTTGAGAGCCATGCTAAAATCCCGGAACCGTTCCCCGCTCTCTTGTCACCCCTTTGATACGAAAAACAAGTGTGATTATGAGGCACTTCCGCCCCCAAGAAATGTCAGTTTCCAGCCTGGTCCGGCGGATATTTCTCAGGCTATGTCCATTCATTATCCCAATTATTTCCCGGCAGTCTACTACCCCTCGGGGACCAGTGCTTACCCCGTCACTGCTGGGGGGAACTACCCTCATTCAGACGGGAAATACCCTCATGTGAATTACCCGTCAACTGCCGGAAGTAGCTATCCGTCATCTTCCGGGGGTAGCTACCCGCCACCATCTGGAAGTAGTTACCCGTCACCTTCTGGAGGTAGCTACCCATCACCATCTGGAAGTAGTTACCCGTCACCGTCTGGAGGTAGCTACCCGTCACCTTTGGGAGGTAATTACCCAGCATCTGGAGGTAGTTTTTCACCATCCGGCGGCAGTTACCCACCATCTGGGGGTAGTTATCCGCCGGCCGGTACTGTTACCTACCACCCCTCGGGCAGTAATGATCATCCATCTGGTGGAAGATACCCGCCGTCGGGTAGTAGTCATTCTATCGTTAGCTACCCCCCATCTGGAGGAAGTTATCCACCATCTGGAGGAAGTTACCCCCCATCTGGAGGAAGTTACCCCCCATCTGGAGGCAGTCACCCACCATCCAGTGGAAGTCACCCTCCACCGGGAGGACCTTACCTCGCCGGTAGGGGTAAGGGACCATCTAGGGGGCAATATAAATACAAGGCTAATTACCCCATCACAGCCCCGGGGCACTACCCAGGCCCCTCCGGAAGTCAACTAATTGCCTCCGGGAGTAACAACGTGCCCACTGGTCGGGATAGATACCCCCCACCATCGGGGGGACGCCCCGTTCCGCCCACGGGAAAACACCCATCCCACTACCCTCCGACGGGCCAATACTACCCACCAGCACACCCGGTGGGTAAAAAGGAGGAAGCTCCCCTGCGGGAATATCATTACGGGACAGGCCCTCCGAACGAGGTTGCCCGCTACCCGCCGACACAGCCACCTTCTGTAAATGGCCCTTCTGGTCACCCCCAGATGGCCCTGTACGTTTCCAGGACGGAGGGCGACGGGTATCCAGAGCCAAGTCCGAATTACCCGACACCTGCCCACAGGCCCTCTTCCAAGTCCTATCCCCACTCACAAAGTTCCTCTAGGAGCAAGTCTCAGAAGGGCAAGCACCGCCAGGGAGGTTCCTCTCACAAGTCATCCTCATATCGCCTCTACAATTCCACGTCCTCCACCCTCTCGGATTCTTCCCGGTCCTACGCCAGCGGGCATAAATCCTCCCGGAAGCCGTACAAGTCCAAGCACTCCAAGTATTCATCTTCCAAGTACGGGAAAAATAAATATTACAAGAGCAGACGGGACAAGGATCGCATTCATTACATGAATCCTCCTCGTCCTCCGCCTCCGGAATTTACGAACCAAATTTCCAAGAAAATGCTTCAAATATCCACGGAGGATGCCAAAAATGGAACGCCCTCCTCCAATAACTTTTCAAGTCATTCCAAGTATTATCCATACCCTGGAGGACCCTTTCCCAGAAGGACCTTCTCCAGCCCTCCGGGGACATTTTCCAACCGAGCGTTTCCGAACCCTCCCGGAGAATTTTTTTCTAGGCGATCCTCCTCAAATGGAACTAACTCAAGTTATAAGAGCAGTAATTATTACCGATCCTTTAATTCTACCCGCTACTACCCAAGGGCATCTTCCGCCCGTTCTAATAAATACTTTTCCAACCACCGGAATTCCCCTTCCGGCCTCGGCCGGAACTCCAGTGCCCGTCCGAAATACTCCAGGCGGCTTTATCGGAAGGCGGACGACTTTTATGGGAATGGGACTGATTCCAATTTGAGTTCCACGGCGGAGACTCAGGCCGTTTTGGAGCCGACCCCTCCAGTGGTCCTCCTATCTAATAGGAGTAATAGCCTGGACAATTATTCTGGCTTCTCCAGTACAATAGTGCCCGAATATATCTCTTTAGACGATGATACGACCGTTACAAATGAATTGGGCTCCACGTAAATTATTTCAATAATTTAATTAATGTATTTTCCTTCTAAAAATTAATCTTCAAAAATTGGTTTAGCATGTAGTGTAATTTTTTACATGGTGTTTTATGTTAGAGTTACTTTTTTAAGTAATTATTTACTTAAACAGGAATTAATTTTCTAGGCAATCAGCAATAATTTATAAAATAGTTTTTAAAAAAAGTGTTTGAACAATTATTTGAAAAATATTTTGTTTAAATGAGAAATTTTGCAGGTGTAAGCATTTTACCAAAATGGTCACTACCCATGTATTTCTTCTGTACAGCCCATACCATGTATACTATTTGATTGTAAGTTATTTATTATTTATCATGGTAATTCCGTGATACGTAGTGTGAATGAATTTTTTTGGTTGTTATTTGTTTCCATATTATTATTTTTTTAAATTTATTTATTGTAACAGGAGAAAAGTAAGAATGTGGGTCTTCCCATACGCATGTGGTTTCCTTCAATTGAATGAGAGTGAAAGAGAGAATTGGTATAATCATGGAATATGTATGTATATGTGTGTTGGTGGGGAAAGGTGACTAATAAGACGTTTCCCTTTTACTTAGCCAGAAGCCCTTGTATTCTGTGCGTTTCCTGCGTTTTTTTTTTGAAGAAAATAGGCTGTGTATGGGTACAAAAACCAGTTTTAAAAAACGTTATTCACAAATATGTTTTGTCGAGTGACCCAGAAAATGACGAGTGACCTCATGACGAGCTGGCATTCTTTCTCTCTCTCACTCTCTTATTACTATCTCTCTCAGGTGTCTCCTGCTACCTCGATATTCTTTTCTCACTCATCTCTGTATTGCTTTTTTCGTGCTGGATTTAAGTCTCTCTGTTTCTATCCACTCTCCCTTTTAACCTCTTCAGCTCTTCCCTGTGTCATTCTTCTCTAATATTCATGTCTTTCTCGACCAACTTTTCTCTCTCACTGTTCTTATCCCATTGTTCTTATACGAAATTTTCTCTGTCACCTTCTCTAAATTTCTCCTCTTTCTCTCTCTCCTTTTTCCCTCAGGATCTGTCTTTGCTCTTCCCGTTTTATTGGTTCCCTCATTTTATTTATCTTGACATTTTTTCCTTACTTTGTCTCTAATTTTTTATTTTAGTTTCTATTTACAGTCAATTCTCTCTATAACGGACCTCCCTATAATGGTTTTCGCACTACAGTGGACTCTCTCTATAACAACTCTCCTTATAACAACTTTTTATCTATAACAACTTTAATTTTCAGCCCTTCGTATATGAAGCATAGCTACATATTAAATGTTCCATATAACAACTTTTATATATACCAACCATTTTTGCCCTTCCCTTCAGGGTTATTATAGCGAGAGTCCACTGTATAACGGTGTTCACAAAACCCCCCGAGACCATTTCAATGCTAAACTCTTCCTCTATAACTTTTATTTTATAATGGTTTTTTCGTTATACCGGGGAAGGTCTGAATCCCCGACCAGTAGATGTCTTTTGCTATAACGGTTTCAGGCTACGCCCTCACACGCTATCCCGGTTTTTTTTTTCAAATTCCTGAATCCCCGCCATGAATTCCTTTTTGCTATAACGGTTTTTGGGCCACGCCCTCACACGCTACAACGGTTTTTCTGTAATTTCGAATCCCTCGTCGTTAAAACCGTTTTTTAACAGTTTTCATTATACCGGCTATTCGTTATAACGGTTTTTCTGGCTGCTTTTTGCTAAACCGTTATAAAGAGAATTGGCTATATCTTGACATTTTTCCCTTTCTTTGTCTCTAATGTTTTATTTTAGTTTCTATTTTTCCCTTTCTTTGTCTCGAATTTTATATTTTAGTTTCTATTTGTCTCTCTTTTCCCCATTCTTTGCTTCACTGTCTCTCCGTCTGTCTTCTTTTCCATTTCATTCTTTTTTCTCTCTGTTTGCCTCTTATCTTAGTGGGTTATTTTCCCCCTTTTTTCTCAGTTTTTTTGTCGCTATATGTCTCTATTTTTCTCCCTTTGCCTTTTTGGTCGCCATTTATCTCTTTATTTCTTACGCTTTTGTCTCTACTTCTCTCTCTATTGCATTTGTTTCTCTTCGGTCCCTCTTCGTCTTTGCATTTCTTTTTATTTATTTATTCAGCATCACTCTGTATGTATCTCTCTCCTCTCTCTGCACTTCTTTTTATTTATTTAGCTTTTTTTATCTCGCTCCTCTCTCTCTTTTTATTTATTTACTTATAATTTCTTTTCAACTCTCCAATATGCAGTTCCTTTTCTCTCTCGCCTCTTTGCAATTCATTTTGCCTCTCTCCGTCGTTGATCTCCCTTTGTATTTCATTTTATCTCTCCTTACCTTGTTCTCTCGTTCAACCTTTTATCTTTCTCTGATTGTCTCTTGCTGTTCATTTCTTCCTTTCTCTCTCTCTCTCTCTCTCTCTCTGCCTCTGTGGAAAGGAAAGACAGAAATGTAGATCTACTCAGCCCTCGTTGAGATTGAATACCGGTTTTGCCCATACATTACCTTTGGCTCTTTTCTTTTGCTGGGACATTCAGTGAAGGCAGCCACGTAATGTTGTAGCTATATCTATATAGATGCATGTATGTACATACATGGTAGAGAATGGGGAAATATGTGCGTACACCTCTGTATACGTGTAAATTTGTATGAGCCAAAATATAACCACAGGGATATAATGAGGTTTAAGCCCACGTTTTTGCAGAATGTAACAATCTCTACGGATTCCACCCCTTCTCATTGACTGATTCTAAGCCGGTTCGTTGCCAATGGGGCATATGACCAAAGGGACCTCCGTATATTATTCAAGTGAGGATGGTCTTGTTTTTTTTTTTAATTTTTGTGAAAGGGAAATGTTATTTGGCCCGCATCCTGTCGAGGCAAGAGGAAGAAAAAGTGAAGTGATTTGGTATGTATGAAGATGCCGAGATTTTTCTTGCTACTTTTGTTTTGAAGCAAAGGAAAAAATCCTTTTTTTCCTGTATGATATGGGCAACGTCTCATGTTTTTTGGCATCTTTCCCCCCTTTTGAAGAGGGCCAAGAGGTACCGGCGCGGCTACTGATGTTCCACATTTTTTGAGGATGGTGAAAATTTCCTTTTTTTAAATGGAGATACGATATAGGAAATTTTGTACTTTCTCGCATATGAAATGAATGGGGTGGAGATTTATTGTTATTAATATTGTTGAAAATCCTATAAAAACTGTACATTAACGTTGAATCAGAGGACTTAATTAATAGGTGTAGTTTTCTATACACAAGCAATGTATACAGATATGTAGGTTGTAGTATGTATTATACATTTTGTAAATAGGTTGTATATGTATACTAGTATGGATTATTTACCGTATACATTTTTTTTGTTATAAGTACCCCGTGCATTTCCTCCCGCTGAAGATTCAGTCATTTTTGCCATGCTGGACGTCTGCGTATAGTAAAAAAAAAAGTAGAAATTTTGTATTTTTTGTGTGTAAAAATAAAAAAAAACTATAGACATTTGACGCCAAAGTGTACGTTGGATTGTTCCAGAAAAATACATAATTTATTAACAGTTACATTGAAAAGGGTAAAAATAGCCCAAAGGTTAAAGTGACATGCCTTTTCTTGACTTTTCTCCTTTTATCATTACCTGACGCTGGCTCTACCTTTTAAAATTATTCCAGTGTTGTCTCTCTTACCTGTGCGTTTATTTTTCTCATGAACGTCATTCTCTTGTCCCTCTCTTTTGTCAGGCCTTTTGTAATGCCGTACACAATAAAAATATTCCCCATGGATTCCGTTTGCATACGGCAGAGTTAATCTGATCTTCTGGGATTTCTTGTCCTGCTCCACAAACGAGGAATGTCGAAGGTCATATTCATTGATGATACACACGCCATGTATTTTAAACCTAATGCTTTTTTCCCTTTAAATTCCTACCACGCTTCCAGTGAGTTTGCATTGAAGCATGATGGAATAATACATTAAAATAAGGATTTATCGGCGGGTTGTTTCGGGGGAAATCAAGATAAACAAATGCAATTGCTCCACAACAAAAGACTCGTTGATGGTTTGAAGGAGAAGTTTTTCCTGGTGAAAATGACGATGGCAATCAAAAACTGCCTGGCGAACCAGGAGAAAAAGCCATTGTTCAGGTGCGAAAAATCCATGGAAATTTATTCACAATCTCTTGTGACACAACCGGATTTTTTCTGGTATAAATAGGATGCTTTTCCCGGAAGGATTTAGTTCCTTCCAGGCATTTGGAAGGAGACATTTTTTTTATTCTTTGTAATTTTTTCCCCTTTTTTTAGGTACCAGTAAAATTTGCTTGCAAGTGTGTAGATATCCCCGTTTTTCTTGGGATTGACGCTGATTTTGAGATTGATTTAGAATTTTTTTAAATTAGGGGAAAGAAATGAATGATCCGGATCTGTACGACGCCTACAGTGAATTCCAGCGTCGGGATGCCCGGGAATTGATCCCGTATCTCATCTCCCATATGAGTTGGGTGAGTTCGGAGAAGATCCTGGACTTTGGTTGTGGCTCGGGTTATGTGACCAAAAATATTCTTGTTCCTGCCCTGGAAGCCAAATACCCGGATGGGACCAGACATATTCATGGGGTGGACATCTCTTTGAAAATGGTGGAGTTTGCTGCTGCCAAGTATCAGGACGGTAACATCACTTATTTGGCTACTGATATGACGCAAGGGGAGGTGGAATTCCCGGACAAGTTTGACAAAATCCTCTCTTTCCACGTCCTTCATTGGATTGCTGATCACAGGTGATTTTTATTTTATTTTATTTTTACATCTATTTCGCGCCCAGGACGTCTCCCAAGCAAAATTTTAATGTCAGAATAATACACAGTGGAGTCTCTTTATAACAACATTTCTCTATAACAACATTATTTCTCCGCTCTTCGTATAAGTCAGGTGAATATCTTATGTTCTACGTAACAACATTTCCCAATAACAATATTCTTTTCCCTTCCCTTCAGTGTTGTTATAGAGAGACTCCACTTTATATATGTAATAGGTTACTTTCTCTGTAAAAGCAATCTTACTACAATGGAGTCTTTCACTAAAAACATCGAATGTAAGAGGAAAAAAACATTGCTATTCGAAAATGTTGTTACAGTAGAGTCTCTCTATAACAGCATCCAAGGGAACTCAAAATTTTGTAGTTGTAGAAGGGATGTTGTTATAGAAAACACAATTATTCCGTATTCTATGTACAAGGTGCTTTCGTGACGTTATGGAGAACATGCTGTTATAAGATGTGCTGCTGTGGAGAGACTACACTGTATATACTATACTGGAGAACATAAAATATGTGCTTAACATCTACGAAGGGCGGAAAAAATAATGTTGGTATATAGAAATGTTGTTATAAAGAGACTTTTTAAAGAGAGACTCCATTGTATAGCAGCAATCAGGGATCTCCTACGGAGTTACATGATGTAAATGACTCCCTTTAAAACAGCACTCGCCATAAAAACATTTTTCTACACAATGGATGCTCCCTATAGCGCGTCTCTTTATACAGTCGACTCTCGCTATAACAGCACCCTATAAAGCATAAAATTTGGCTTGTTATAGAGAAAAACTGTTATAGAGAACAGACATTTCTATGTAAACAAATGGAGAAAGTTTTTGAGGGGAGCATTTTTTGCTGCTGCTATAACCAGGGTACTGTTACACAGGGGACTGTTATAGAGAGAGTCGACTGTAATAATATTTCTATGCATATATAACAAGATTTTTTTTTCGCCCTACGTACATGTAATGTGTACATATTTAATGGTCTATATAACAACATTTCCCAGTAACAACATTCGTTTTTCCTTCCGTTTTGTGTACTATACAGAGACTCCACTGTACGAAGAGAGATTTTCCTTCCAAAGCGAAATTTTTCTCCCAATAACAGCATTTTCTGTCTGTAGCAGCATTCAAGCTAAAATAAATTACCAATCAACATCAAAGTTCTCTCTATAACTTCACTTATTACAATAAAACAGCAATATTTTATTCCTTTTGATAAAATTTAAAAATTGTAGGAAGAACACATAATATTAATATAATTTGTTAAACTATCGGAATTATACCTTGAATTAGTCTTCATTAATTAAGATTATTATTTATGTTACACGTTTTATATACCAGTCAAATGGCATGTGCAGTTTGGGTGCAGCTACACATAGTGAAAATCGATTGTAAAGTTTCATATTTAATGCCGTTTCAATATTAACAAATTAGAGTCCTCTTTTCACTGTGTAAGTTCTAGGTAATATTAAATATAAAATGGCAAAATATAAAGTAAAATCTGGTCTTCGAATTTTCGTTTAAATTACAAATTCGTACAGGAAACTCTTGGAGACGTTTCACAGACTCCTCAAAGTCAAGGGTGAAATCGGGTTTTACTTCCTCAGCAACTCCGCCGTCTTCTCCGTGTACGATGCCATGAGTAAAAATCCCGTTTGGAAAACGTATCTCGGCGTAAGTGTTATTTCCCCTCCCAATTTATCTATATGTACTGAATTATTCGAGAATTGTATGGAATGTAATGAGTAATGATGGATTCGTTCTACGAATATCCTTTTATTTTGGGGACATTTTGCAGGATGCGAAAAGTTTTATTCCGAAAACTTTCTACAGTCAAGATCCCGCAACGGACATGAGTGACCTGATGCGGTCCATCGGGTACAGCCTCCAGGAGTGCACTACCTTCACCCGTTCTTTTAATTTTCACAGTGTGGACGAGATGATTGGTGAGCTCATTGTTGACGTACTTTGTAGTTTTAAAAAACATTTTTTTATTTGCGTCTAAACGTATCAGCTAAAAACTTTGCTCCAAAGAAGCCTTTAAAATTTGTTTTCAATACATTTTCGCTTCAAAACTGTAAGTTGCATGAAAGGTAATGTATAAACATGGCTGTCGCACATTTGATAAAACATGTTTGCACAAATGTTCTAAAACTTCTATTAACATGAGCGTAAGCAAAGTGCGATTAAGTAACGAGCTAAAAACATTTACAACTACACAAATGGATGCACTCTGCATTTGCAATTACGTCCAAAAATACCCAAATACAATGCGCATTACAAATTAATTGTGAAAAGACGTGTATTACGAATAGTGCCAAGCTATTGCAAAAACGTGAATAAATGTACTGGAAAAGTTTGTTTGCAAACATTTTCTGAGAAAAAATATTGCACTGAAAAATGTTAATTCTAAGGAATACACTATGTATTCATTAATCAATATGGACCCTGAAAAAATTTTAAGATTAAAAATAAGCCGGAAAAATTTGTGCTAAACAAGCGCTGCAAACATTTGTATAGCACATTTACGTGAAAGTATCTGTATTAAAACTGTGCTAAGAAATTGTAGCAAACAATTTGCATTTAAAATGATCTGGCAAATGTTTCATTAACATCATTACTAAAAAAATCCGAATTAAAATTGCACTGGAAAAGTGTGTGTTAAAAATACTGAAATAAATAACTGAAATATTTTTATTCAAAATACGTTATTAATATTTGCGTTAAAATTGCAGTGGAAAAGTTTACAATAAAATTGCAGCGGAAAAGTTTACATTAAAATGTATCCAAAACATTTATGTACGCTAAAATTGATACAGAACAAAATGTATCCAAAAAATTTACGTTAAAATTGATACAAAACATTTACATTAAAATGTATCCAAAAAATTTACGTTAAAATTGATACAAAACATTTACAGCGGAGTCTCTCTATAACAAATGGCAACGGAAAAATTTACTTTGAAGTTGCCGTGGAAAAAGTAACATAAAAATGGATCCAAAAAATTTACATTCAAATTCCAATGGAAAAATTTAACTAAAATTGTCCTAAAAAATTTGATATATCTATACCTAAGTAGAATTGCAGTGGAATGTTTTTTATTAAAAGAGATGCAAAAAATGTATATTAAAATTGGCTCAAAAAATTTTCCCTTAAAAATGAACCTTAAAAATGGGAAATTATATACAATTGTTACAAAAAATTTGTCAATTACAATGTTTCTCTATTGCTCCATTCCTGCAGATGCTGCCATGGCCGCGAATCCATTCATAGGCAGAATCCCCCCGGAGATGCACAGCATTTACAAAGAGGACTTCCGCAAAGAATTCACGCCCTTCCTTCGCTTCACGCCCAACCCCCAATGGCCACTTTCCGTGGAAGTAGACTACCAAATTTTGTTTGTTCGAGGATTTAAACTGTAGTTCTATTTATTTAGGCAACCAATGTATGTAAATATGGGAACTTGATGAAATCCATGTTGAGAGTAACATTTGTACGTAATGTATGTATATTTGAAAACTGAAAATATTTGAATAAATTGTCGGCAGGAATACAGAAACAAAAAAAAAACGCACAAATGTCTTTCACGCAAACATTAGCATTAAGTGTAGTACATACAACCCAAAATCCCTTTCTTTCCCTTCTTCCCCTTCCGTTGACTGGTATAAAAAAGTATATTAAACCTTCAATTTCTCAAGAATTTACTAGAGACTCGCAAAAACAATATTTTTGCCACCTCGCCGCCATACGAGTAGGAGAACTTTATTTCAGAGGCAATCCCCGAAAGAAAATGTGGGGAATTATATATCCAACATTTACTTATTCACAGACAATTCCCACCACCTCCATGGAATTCACGGAGCCGATACATGCCAACTGCAACATGGTTTATGGCAAACACTCCGTTTTTCTCTTATAGTACTTCATTTTTTTTGTATAAAAAAAAACTACTTCATACAAACATTTGTAGCACTCAAAAAGAGTCAGGAGAAAAGCCAGAATGCCATTCTCACAAGTATAGATATGGATGGTCCACATGCGGGGAGGACGCTCCGTAATGATTGAGAGGGTGCGCTTAAGGACGGAGAGAAAGACAAGGGAGAGATTTTGAAATCAGAGGCGGAAACTGGGTGAGAGGGAGAAGCACAGACTGAAGGGGGAACTTATACACTTTGACACCAAATTTACATATTGCATACAGAAGAATCAGACATTGACAAATAGAGAAACGAGACAGAGGAACGGGCGAAGAGGAAAGAGACCAAAAGCCAGATAGGAAGAGGGAGAATTAGGAAGAGAGACAGAGAGGAAATCAGCAGAAGATAACAAACAGTTATAAGAGATGAAGTGAGAGAAGGAAAGAGAGATATGGACAGAAATACACCAACAAAAATCAAGCGATACAGATATTTAGAGAAAAAATAAAGCGAGATATTTCGAGAGAAAAATAAAGCGTGATATTTA
>JAQGBT010006301.1:0-12753 GCA_034698585.1 Disparrhopalites patrizii
ATAAATCTTCTGGTTTTCATAATCAATTGCATCTATTCATATTTATTTGTGTAGAGACTTTTGTGAGCCAAATATTATTAGTCCCTACAGTACATATAAAGTATTAACTCATTATGGTTTAATAGTACATCACAAGGAAACGTCGATTTTTCGGAGGTTAAACTAATTGTCACAAATTCTCACATTTACTTCGACTCAATATTATTCATTTTTATCAATAGATAACAGATATTATAGTTCTTCGATAGATGCATCCATGTCCTCCATGTCCTCACTTCTAGTACAATTTAAGTGGGCAAGACGACCGTATAAAATTTTATTTAGTAAACAATGTAATTGCGAATCTAACAAAACCAGTTTGAGCCCTAGTATCTGATGAGAATTGCAGAAGTAAACCCAAAAAGTGACTCACGTTGGTTTCCATTTAACTTTGGTAGTTGCGTTGTCACTATGTATACAGGCAAGGCAACTACCTGAGTTTGAAGGAAATCAGAAGTGTGTCACTTTTTCGGTGTCCGAAGTCGAAAACAATACCTCCCACTGGCATACGCGTGCAAACGGTCAATTAACTCCACCTGTTGGATTAGCCACAGTAGATCGACCATAAGTTTTGCACTTCTCATCAAATTCAAAACTCGGGTGGGGCCGGAGTCTAGAAAATTATTGTCCAAGATGGCTATAAGGAACATTCGCGAGGTGGGAATAGAAACGTGCTTTCATACCATTGAGAGGACATAAACCAGATATAAAAGAGACTAAGAGACCCATCCTAAGAGACCAGCTCCAAGGGGAATTAATAAGAAAGAGACTCAAAAGGCAACTAGGAACAGAATGAATCCTTTATAATACTTTCATACTATATTCCTTTTTTTTTGAAGATAAACATACATATAAAGGTATGCACGCATTTAGTTTTAATAAAAACTAAATTTTTGTTGTTTAAATTGCCCAGTGTGAAGTTTTAATTCATAAACTCATCATCCAAATTCAATAACAAAAGTTTGTTTTAGCTCAAGCTAAAACATTCTGTTTCGTTACACTAAAATATGACTAAAACCCTTTGAACACTCGTGCTTGCAAGATCTTGGTTAACCTGGCTTCAAATTTTCTGTTAGAACTACATACGTATACATACATACATATTTATGGGTATGCTCTTTGATATACGATGGACACATTATTTTAAGTACAGAGCTGTATGTCGTTGTTTCCATGCGATAGCTCCAAAAATAACACCTTTTACATAATAATAGGAGCATCAGCAATCATATTCTAATCACAATTCTTTCCCCCTCCATCTTCTGTGCTTAGAAAAATTTTGCAGGCGGCTTGATACGCAAAATGTAGTGGCATTCCGTACAACGTTCTTTATTATGTGTATATTTATGTAGATTACAAGTTTGTCATGCATTGTTTTCATTAGTGTACTTAGCTCATTACGGTCGAAGTCGATTGCCCTCGTAGTAGCCACATGCCACATTAATCACAGGATGCCACGCAATGTAATGATGCTTATGTAAATAAAAAACAGAATTAATGATGCAATAAGTATGGCTTATCCAAGCGGAGTAATAACGAGCACGAGGCACTGAATGGCGTAATATCTATATGGGCCGTTAGCCGTTAAAATGGGACCTATTTCTGACACTTCCTGTGACTTCCTGTCTTAATAATAAAGCTTATCCTACTTGAAGATAATTTTAATTACATCTATATATTATTATATGATTATATCTATTATATTATGCTACCACCAATTCAAAATTCCAGTTCCTGCTGAAAAATTCCAGTTCCTTCTGGAATGGCAAAACTTTCGTCAGCAGGGCTATCACTGGGAATAAATATTTTTTGCATCGTATAAATACATACCTATGAAAATCTTGCAGGACGTCTCTGAAAATAAATGCTGAGCAAGATGTTCATCCTGGAAGATTTCTGGTTAAATTATGAAGCCCTTCATTTGATTTCCCGCTACAATTTACTCCCCATTCTGTTCGATCCAACAACCGGCCAAGTGGTCCCTCGCCGCCATTCTGGAAAGCGCTGGTGGTTCTGGAGATTCCAGGTCATCCTCGTGACACTCACCGCCATTTTCAAATGCTGTAGACTGGCCTATTCCATCCTTCTCAGACAGTCTTACCCCAAAGATTTCAACCAAGGAAATTTTTTCGCCACAGTCATGTTAGTCACCACTTATAGCCTCACACTCTTTCAAATGTGGATCGTCCATGGCGGGAGAATGACGGAATTTGCATTTTCCATGTCGCAACTTCACAAATCTTTGGATGATTCTCAAACCCGGGGATTCGAAACCTTTTCCAAGCGAACGATGGCCTTGAGCCTGGGGAAACGACCGGGTGATATTTTCCGGGAATTCGTCATCGTCACCTTGCCATGCAGTTTCTTCGTGGCCATTGTCGCCAGTATTCCCGTGTTGTTATGGGACAAGAACAATTTTTATTTGATTTTCGCCATCCTTCCTTTCTCGTGGAAAGGGCGGGGGATTTATTGTGTTTTCGGGTTATTCGAGATCCTCATTCTCGTCCAATGTGTGGCTGCAGCTTATCCATGTACACATCAGATTTTGAATATAACACCATACTTTAGAACGGATATTCTGGGGCGTATTGAGACTCGGATTTTGGATGCAAAATGCTCGAAGGATCTTAGATTATTACAAAACGCCATTACGGATATCCGTAGAGCATGCATAGAATTAACGATCATTAACTACGTTTATTCCGCCATGAATTACGTCTGCAAGATGGCGCTGCTCTTCATGTCTATTCTCGGATTTTTTATTTGTATTCGCCACTATCATGATCAGCCATTCACGGCCACCATCCAGGGCAACATCGGCCTATACTGTGTCATCCTCTTTGCCTTGGACTACGACCGAGTATTTAAAATCCCGGAAAAAATTAAATCCCTCAAAGCACTAGTGCTTTTCAGAAGCGCCAAAATTCGGGTGGGGTCCGAGTCCAGGAAATTATTGGCGAAGATGGCGAAGAGTATTCGGGAGGTTGGGATAGAAGCGGGATTTTACACAATCGAGAGGATGTCCACCCTGAATTTTATCAATTATATTATCTTCCAAGTTAGTAGCTTACTCCTCGCTACGAGGGTTTAACTATTGGGAAATGAAGGGAAATATTGTATATATTATATTCCCAGTTTCCCATAGTATTTCACAAGTATATTACTATATGGGGTTGTATCATTATGTGCTGGCTTTATGATGTGTAGGCCCTGGCTATGTTTTTGTTTCAGTCTACGTTTTAGCGCCACTTTTGAATAAATTATAATTATAATTTATAATTCACAATAATGACTCTATAATTTGATGTCAGCACAAGTGAAGCTCTTATGAAATTTGTTTACTTATAGATGCATACATACGTACATATATATATGCATCATTACGTCCCACAATGCAATTAATAATACTTAAGGAACCGACTTTTGCGAGGAAAGTACGTGCTAATGTCATGAGGCACTAAATAATACATATACGGAATATTAAGCAACGCAGCGTATTAGAATGGAGTAATACATATGTATAGAGTTTGGATACAAAATGGGTCACGTACAGAATACTTTTGACATACGCAACAAAAAACCTATTCAGATGCAATATGGTAAAATTCAGTGAAGTCTGAAGTCCGTCTCAGACATATTTAACTGCTTCCTTTCGCAAAAAATTATAATTGTCGGAGATACGATAACGGCAATTGGTCAACGTGCTTCAATGGAATCCAAATTTGGCTTGATTCCGATCCCGGTGAATTCTGTGAATTAGGGCTGAAGCTCTCTAGCTATATCTAAACATTTGTGAACTTAAATTCTTTTGAATCTGAATTATGTTTGCCTATACTGGAATTTTTTGAATTTTAAATGGCGCGTTGAAAAGAATGGAATGGTGAAGGCTATCGTCAAAGCTATTTTTGAAAAAACCCGGATTATGCAAATTTTGGATTTAACACCTCTTGCTTCCAAAAATTTCATATACATACACGTGCGGTTAGAGGTTAATATTCAGCCGAATTTCTGACTTAATAATAAGGTTCCTCGTACTAAAAGGGAAATTGAGACATCCATATAATTATGCGGCTCCTTCTTATGCAAGAGACTTCCAGGGCCTTCTGGACTGGTAACGTGGTAACCCATTCGAAAACAGGGAATTGAGTGGGAGTAATCAAATTCGGCGCAGTAGTATATACGAAGCGTTTGGTTTCAAAAGGAATTACGTCAAAATACTAAACTTTACAGAAATAAAATACAATTTCAGATATTAGTATGCAGTGGAGTCTCCATATAGCAAGTTCTTTATAACAACATTCCTCGATAACAACATTATTTTTTCGCCCTTCGTTCGTATAAGCTCCATATTTTTTGTTTTATATAACAACTTTTCCCTGTAGCAATATTTTTCGCCATTCCCTTCCGTGTTGTTGTAGAGAGACTCCCCTGTACTCCCAAATTCAGGGAATAATTTTTTCTAAAATACATAAGTCCTGGTGTAGTTGTGTCTGCACGGAGGTCTGCATGTCCTTCAGAATGCATCTGCGGGATTTACCAAGCTAGGACGGGTTGAATATACAAGTATTTCAAAGTAGTGTGGCACTTTTGACCTGAAAAACAATATTAATGTCGTTTATCAAACAGATCGAAATAAAACTACGATAACATCTTTATGTATAGTAAAAGTATAGTAGCACATTAACCACTTTGCCTTACTATCAGAGTTATTTTCCCGGAAATCCGGAACGTTTTTTCGGGAAAATCCTTATGCAAAAACTCGTGCTAAAATTTAGCGAGGGTGGGGTCCCCCATGCACATTTTTTCAAATTTCTGCAAATTTTTATGTTCGAATTTTCCTGTGTGGACACGTCATTTCATGAGAAAAAGTGAGACGGCAATTTTAGTATTTTAGCCTAATTTGGCAAGTGCTATGCGGTGGTTTATGCCCTTTTGCTTCCAAACCACTAGTAGACTGACCTCCTTTTGATTCTAAACGAGTTTTGCTTGTTGGATTTCATTCACTACTGAATGACCCATTGAAAAAAATAAAATGCTAGGATTGGTCAATATAGTTACCTATGTTATATATAGACATGACTTTCCTTGAAAAAATCGGATTTTAAAAACTCCTTTTGATTTCAATTGTTTCATATAACTAAATATTTACTTCGTCTGGTAAATCCCGGGTCTTCCTGAAAAACTGCAGATAACCTTCCCTAGAAAATGCTCACCACGCAAGACTTCTGGTTAAATTACCAAACCCTTCATTTGATCTCACGCTACAATTTACTCCCCATTCAGTTCGACCCAAAAACGGGTCAGGTATGTCCCCGCCGCCATTGGGGTAAGCGTTGGTGGCTCTGGAGACTCCAGCTCATCCTCGTGACACTTACCGCCATTCTAAAATCCTCCAGAATGGCCTACTCCATCTTTCAGAGGCAATCCCACCCCAAAGATTTCAACCAGACACATTTCTTTGCCACAGCCATGGTAATCGCCACATACAGCCTTACACTCTTCCAATTATGGCACGTTCATGGTCGTCGAACACCCGAATTTGCATTTTCCATGTCTCAACTGCACAAATCTTTGAATGATTCTGGACCCAGCGGTTACGCCGCATTTTTCAGGCGAACAATTGACCTGAGCCTGGGGAAAAGATCCGGGGACAATTTTCGCGAATTAGTTATCGTCACCTTGCCATGGAGTTTCTTCTTGGCCATTGTCGCCAGTATTCCCGTGTTGTTATGGGACAAGAACAATTTTTATTTGCTCTTTGCCGTCCTTCCTTCCACCTGGAAGGGGCGGGGGAGTTATTGTGTTTTCGGGATTTTTGAGATGCTCATTCTCATCCAATGTGTGGCTTCGGCCTATCCATGTACTTACCAGGTGTTAAATATTACGCCATACTTTAGAACGGAGATCCTGGGACACGTTGAGACACACATTTTGGCTGCAAAACACCCCGAAAACGTTGGGATGTTACGTGGCGCCATTAAGGATATCCGTAAAGCTTGCATAGAATTAACGATCATTAACTACGTTTATTCCGCCATGAATTACATCCTCAAGATGACCCTCCTATTCATGTCCATCCTCGGATTCTTCATTTGCATTCGCCACCATCATGATCAGCCATTTACGGCCACCATCCAGGGCAACATCGGCCTATACTGTGTCATCCTCTTTGCCTTGGACTATGACCGAGTATTTAAAATCCCGGAGAAAATTAAATCCCTCAAAGCATTAGTGCTTTTCAGGAGCGCCAAAATTCGGGTGGGGTCCGAGTCGAGGAAATTATTGGCGAAGATGGCGAAGAGTATTCGGGAGGTTGGGATAGAAGCGGGCTTTTACACAATCGAGAGGATGTCCACCCTGAATTTTATCAATTATATTATCTTCCAAGTTAGTAGCTTACTCCTAGCAATGAGGGCTTAAATTTTTCGGTACAAGCTAATATTGCGTATATTTTCAGGTCTTACATTAAATTAAGTATACATAAAATAAGTATTGTGATACGTTGTGCAAGAATGATTGTCCGATGACGCCCACAAAATAGACTGACAACGTTTGTTATGTGTACATGACATGTACATAGATTTCACATTGTCATGCGAAGTGTAATAATTAAACTCCACATGAATGCCCCGAGTTTATGGCGTATATAGACGTGCATAAAGCTTGGAATACTAAATTGACTTTTCACTATAATTGCAAGAATCATTATAATCATAAATGTCGGAATTTTCTGTAATCTACATATCTTATCGCTCGCAAAAGAAGCATGGGGTAAAGCTGGATAATGTGACGAACTGGGTAACTGTGACTTCCCGCCATTTTGTGTAATCACAAAATTATATGTAACTATAAGGGAAATAAAATAAAATTAAGGAGACAAGTCCCTGGCCATATTATTCATTAACTATTGGCGGCCCATAATACATATATGTACCAACAGTATTGTTCTGGACATTTTGAAAGGTTTCCAGGTGCCATTCAAGTGTAAACTTGATCTGCCTAATTTCTTTTTTCCTCGACTTTACAGAGTGATTCAACTTTATTTGCAGGGTAACCAGTAAACCATAAATAATATAGTAATTGTATAATTATTTACTGAAATGTTTTTTCCCAAAATAAAAAATGTGAGTACAATTTTAAATGGGCGTGCAAATGGCCACATTTGTAAACTGTCAACTTCAGTACAACTTCAGTAACTTCTCACTACAACAGTCCTGTGTATAAAAGTACTCTCACTATAACAGCAGTCTGGGATCCCCCCGAGAGCTTTATAACGTAAACGGCTCCTTTTATAAAATCACTTGCTATAACAGCACTTTGCCTATAACAGCAGGGTTTTTCCTTCCCTAGACCACATTTCTCTCACTATAACAGCATTTTCTTTCTATAACAGCATTCCAACAAGATCACATACCCCTTTCAAATTAACTTTTTCTCTATAGCAGTACTTCAACTATAAAATATCACAATTTTATTCTTTTTTCAAAAAAATTCTTCATTTTGGGAAAATTGCGTAAATATTGGAATCATTTATGAAATTATCATTACTATATCTGAAATTACTCTTGATTAATTAGTATTATTATTTTTTTGTCCAATTTTCTATAACAGCATCTCGCTATAATAGCACAATTCCCTGCGCAGATAGGGTGCTGCTATAGTGAGAGTCGACTGTATACGTAAAGAAACAATTCATGTTACAAAACCATTGAGAAGAAATGTAACAAATATTTTGGCGATCATAGCCAAAAATGTTGTAAATTAGAGTTTCTTCCCAAAAATTGCTTACTGCAAAGACAATAGATATATAAGTAAATGAAACCTTGCAAAAAAGTGGCCACAGTTTCCGTCTTGACCGTATACATTATTTAATTTTGCGTTTACATATCGATTCGTAGCCTGTTTTAATATCGATTCAGAGCGTATACCTATGTATGTACGTCTATCACTACATACGAACTACCCGTATAACTATTTCTACGTCGTTAAGCATTCAAATCATCGATAACTGGAACACTTATAACTGCCTTCATCTGAAACCCATGAATTAAATGAGTTTTGCGTGCGAAATTTAATTATTACGCTTATGTACGATAATGTGTAAATGACATCTCATGGACAGTTATCACGCCGCGCCGACAAGTAAGTAATTTTCTTGATAACATTTTTGCATATAATCATTTTCGTAACTTCGTGTTCATTTTCTCAGTTGAAAATACTTATTCGGTTGCAAGCATATCTCGTATTAAGGCAAAATCCAAACATCTTAGGCAAATTTGGAAAATTTGTCAACGCTTTGGAAAATTAGTCAAAATTAGCTTAAACCACAATAAAATGTATATAATATAATTATTAACCAAGTACCATGAAACGGGTGGTATAGATTTTTGGGCCTGTTTCATGCCTATAGTAGCTATAATTTTGGTAGTTTATTGAGTTTGGATTCGAAATGGGATAATTTTGTTCTCGTCAATGATGCCAGTCTTTGCTGTAGTGTGAGCCTGCCAAATAATCATTTACAGGAGTTTTTGTAGCATTTGTTTTTATTTTGCAACCTAAAATCAACCGAATTCAGGAAAAACATATAATTTTTATTACAGTAATTATTCCCACACATATAAATAAGTCCTATAACGGAGAAACAAAAACACGTTCAGCAGTACGTACAAAGCAAATGCGACTTAATTAGTACGTTTTATAATAACTAAAATAATAACATTTCTCTAATTTATACTTGTAAGAATGTAAGTAAAGTTAAAATTAAGAGTTGTAAGGGCTGATGCCATATCGACTGAATAAATTATTATTATTATTATTATTATTATAACTGGAGCAATTACTATGAAATTTCAAAAGCTCCTGTTTTTCCCTGTACAATTTGTTATTTCCATTGTACTTGCAATTGGTCGAGCCTGGCACGGCTTTTGGCGTACAAATGACGTCGACCCTTTTCCCAGTGTCGTTAATGAAATTGCTCCGGAGCGCACGGAGGATTTCTCGGACGTTTATCTCACCTCGGACGACATGTGGATGATTTACCACACATTCTACATTTTGTCCCTCTCCGGCTTGTACCCCTTTCGCATTGACAAGAATAGCGGGAAGACCAGAAAGGGATCAAAATCAGCGATAAAACGGTGGAAATTTGTCTTGATGACCTCCTCCATTCTTATTTTCCTGTCAAAACAACTCACATTTCCTTATGTTTTGGCTAATATCCCGCTTTTCCACAACTTTATTGTGGCATACCATGGAATAACACTCGTCGGAACGTCCTACATCTTAACCGTTATTTGGAGCGTCTTGTGGATGCATTTGGACGAGTTCATTTTGTACATGAATGTGTTTAATGCCACCATATTTCGTTCTGGGATGTCCAAGAGCTCTTGGGGGAGCTTCAAGAAAAGAGGGACTTCCCTCATGACTTCCGGCAACATGCGAAGCTTAATACTCTTGATTTACAGTCTGATGCCAATGGGACTGGTTCTATGCTGGGGTTTGAGTTCGACCATGATTGCTGCTTTCCCTGGTGCTCCATTTTGGCTGTGCTTTCTCATTCCATGTGCTTGGAAATCTGTATGGGTTTGCGTGGTTTTATCTGTCATCGACGGATTTTTCAATATTTTGAACGTTATATACGCTCTCCTTGCTGGTTACATCCAAGCGACATTCATTCCTCAGATCTACTTGGGACAACTTCGACCATTAAAACAACGGCTATCGAGGTAATTATATGATATTAATTTATTTGTATATCAGTGCTACATATGTTCTATAGACCAGTGTGCGTAATTAGAATCTCTTTAATTTGAAATTACCGACTAATGCGTAAATAAAAATTTACATAAATATAGTACCTATAATAATTTGAAAATAAAGTTCAAATAATGTTTAATTATTTTACTGAGTGAGTAAATTTAGGTAATATTACCTAAATTTACTCACTCAGTAAAATAATTAAACATTATTAATTAATTGAAAGGTTTTTCTTTCGAAAATTGAATTGTCAGTTCAAGTTGGGGACATTGTGGCTTGTTGCATTGATCGGTAGAAATGTCAAACCCGTTAATTGGAAAGGATTGTCTGTTTATAAATGATTTATATTGGTGATATTGACGGGAAATGAATTTCAGCTCGAAGAGATCATCTGCCGGGCGCCAAGAATGCATGGCCTTGACGAAAGTTTGGATCCAAGTGGAAATGTGCAACGTCGTTTTTTCCATAGTCAATTATGCCATCAAACTCATGCTATTGATCATGTCCGTCCTGGCTCTCTCTGCAACCATAAGGTACGCTCATACCAATGTCATTCTGATGGGGACAATGCTCATAATTCTGCTCTTGGTGTGGTTTGCTTACACCACAATATTCGGGAAGGGATACATCATCCCTGACACAGTTCAGCATGTAAAGCATCTGATCCTAGCAAGCTTCGTGGGAATGGAAATGGGACGATCGGCGCAAACTGTCCGCAACTACACCAAAAAGTTGGTGGCCGGAATCGGGAAATGCAACCTCAAAGTTGGCCCATTCCTGGTCATGGAAAAAATATCAACACTTGTGTTCATGGATTTTGTTGTTTCCCAAGTATGTTCTCTGTTACTGGCGTTCCAATGAGCGAATTTGTCAATTAAATATATTCACTTAAGAAACTAGGTTTGGTATTGGTAAGTGCGATATAAGGGTTTTGTTTATGAACAAAAAGAAGTTTATGACTTATGTTCAGCAGTAGACTGACCATTAAGACCCTGTACAGTCGACTCTCGCTATAACAGCACCCTATAAAGCATCAAATTTCGCTTGTTATAGTGAAAAACCGCTATAGAGAACAGACATTTCTATGTTAACAAATGGAAAAAGTTTTTGGGGAGAGCATTTTTTGCTGCTGTTGTAACGAGAGTACTGCTATACCGGGAACTGTTATAGAGAGAGTCGACTGTAGTCTATAGACGTTTGCTCTGGCCAAAATGCTGCACACTTTACGCATCCTTCACTTGCGCTGTGAAGCACGATGGAAGTGTAGCTTCTTCTTTAAATATACGTGCACTATTTTATGATTTACATGTATTATTTTTGGCATATCAAATATGAAGATACTCTTTAATGGCTTCCCTTTTTTTAATTGCCAGGGAGTACGTGCTCACACTAGCTTGCGATGGCTGGGAGAATTTGTGAAGGCTGTGAGTCGCAATTGTATTGGCTTTATGCATATATAATTATATAATTACTAATTACTGTATGTAATGTCTGCCTGAAATTGATTAAAATATGTCAGCTCAGCAAATCCGGAATTGTCACTACCTTGAATCTCACTGTCACAATAAAACTTTATGCTATGATGACTACTATAGTTTTGCTTAGAATTATTACATACGTTAAAATAACTAAAATATTGCCAAGAGATCAGAACTATAGATACTCCCATAAATATGACTGTGAATAGCAGCAGAAACACCACGAACAAGCCTCCTGAAGCCTTCAAACTCAAGGAATTAAAGTTTACCGACTACCAATTCTTTGCTAAATTTGTTTCCGATAGCTCTTCCCCAAGCAGTCATTGTGGGTCGTGTTCAAGGTGAGAACACTGGGTATAAGACACGTTGCTTCCTAAATTGAAGTAGTGGAAATCCCGATATAGTCTCATCGTTTTAGAATTCCATTCCCAATAACTGTAGAAGGAAGGGCAGCCAAGTCGGATCAGTGGTGTAAAGCACTCAGCCGTGAGGAATTGAGCGGATTCCAACCCACCTAGGACCATGCTCCGCCACACTTGGTTGCCGAGGGGAGGAAGAGAGGAGAGTGGAAGGAAAGCCAGGAGCCGAGGAGCAGAAACAGCCAAAGGAAGATAAGGACTCTCAACAAAGCACTGAACTGCAGGACGACTGTACAAGTGCACTACGGAGGTTACGAAGACCAAGATCTCCTTATCAGAAGGAGAAGGTGAAAAGTTATTATGAATAATAAATTAAAGTGTATATAAGCAGCAGAATTGTCACGAAATTCTTGGAAATGCAGGAGCAGACTAATCGCTGTATTACTTGTGAAATGTCGTTTAATTTATATTGACAACGTTATGCACAATATTTCTCTAAGCACGTCTTTAAGATCGTGTTTTGTAATTCTGTATAATATTGGGCCATATGGTAGCGCGAAATGATAAGGTATGATTTTTGCGAGTAAAATTGTAATATATTAGTTTATACCCACATAATACGATGTACATAAAATGGTTTGTTTTCCTCCTGTATTTTTCACAACAGGTAGATCGTGGCATTCAATATTTTTTCCCGGTATAAAATCAGCTGACGCAAAGAATAGAAAATTATGTAGTGTTTGCAAACTTACGGCATCAAAGTAAATAAAAATCCATCAGACTAGTTTTGGACATTTTGGTTAATTACATACATGTTCAATAATCGCTGAATTTGAGCACGTGCAACCTAAAATTAAGCCTCAGTTTATTGTGGGAACGTTGCTATTGAAGAGAGCTGTATTTCAAGTAAGTGATATCATTAGATCATAATTATGTATAACCCGTAATTAGGACGGATATTCGGTGTCTTGCGCCATAGCAAAAATAACTGTTAGGAGCATATGTATATGTACATATAAACATACAAATATACAAATACATATTAAATTAAAAAAATTAAACCTGGGGTTTATACTCCGATATACCGTATGGTCTGACAGAGTGTTTCCCTTTATTCTCTC
>JAQGBT010006302.1:0-12751 GCA_034698585.1 Disparrhopalites patrizii
ACCACGCCACCACCTTTTTTGTTCCTCCTGCGGCTTTCGAATGTTTCATAATTCATTAGGTGAAGATCTTTTGAACCGTCATTCCATGTTTCGGAAATTAGTTAATAATATTTATTATTTATGTACATTAGTGCATATAATAAAATATTGATGCAAACCTGTTCGTCCGGGGACAACGAACAAGTTATAATAAATTCCTAACAGTAATATAGAATATTGTCTCACCTGGCAAATTGGTACATGAACAGGAATCTTCCCTTTCACTTGTTCCACCCACATCCTCGGTACTCGCAGTGGAGCAAAGTCGGTAACAATTCCACCAATATTGTGTTCGGACACAAACTCCGGAATCACATTTCGAGCTTCACCAAACAAAAGGTGAAAAGGTATTTTCAATTGAACAAGTTCATCTCGGACACATTTCAGACCTAGTACACCAACACAATCCAAACAAAAATGCAATACATTCTCCTTCGTAGAAGAATAACAACAAAGCATTCGGACAACAAATGTTCAATGGGCTGTGACTTTTCAAAAACTAACCACGAAGCATAAAACCGTATTGTCGGAGGGTAGCATCCAGAAACTTGGGGACCAAACAAAAACAAACGAAGAGTGGAACCTTCTCCTTCATCGCAAGTTTTTGGGCATAAATCATGGCCCAGTTGTCTGAAAGTTACGATTATTTAATTCAAATATTCTTGCAAGCAAACTACAGCCGTTTGTACATTTTTCTTTACCTTGAACTCTTTGATCCCTGGACATCCAATAGAGTATGCCCCGGTGAGAGGCTGGAAAGCGTTCTTCATCCGTGATCATCCGACATCGTGTTTTGTCAAACTTGAAATCCGCCACTGAATTGGCGACCTACCGAAATTAATAAAAAATATGTACATACACAGTTAGACTTAACATGATGTTCAAGTTTATTTCGGTCACACATTTACTGTCTGCATTGTATCTGTGTTACTAATAAAAAATACCTTCAATCTTTGGGAGCTAATTCTGTCCAACAGTGATGTGTCCGAACTACTCGACAGCTTCGGTTTCTTGGAGCTTGAAGCCATTATTGTCGCAAGATCAATTTCTTAATCTCATTTAACTTACACTGCGTCGATTGCGCAACTTTTGCCTTTCCGTTCTATGCTAATTCTGCATTAATGTAACAATTGGTATTTGGTATATAATATAGATTTAAAGCCAATTGTATTGTATAAGTTGTTGACTATCTTCAATCTTCAGTGCCTGTACTCAGAACTAGCCCTAAATCTGCTTGTATTGTGTACATCAGGTACCAACAATTGGATCAATAAAATCAATATATTATTATTTATTTAATGAAATTCCAAATATGTTGTCTATTGAATTAACCGTGTATGCACAAAACAATGGATCTTCATGATTTTCGTTGCACAGGATTCCTTCATATTCAAATATTTGCCGTGTTGTTCTGTAGAAGTATGGACTATATACAGAGTCAACAATTGAAACGGAATAGAATCCAACGAAAAAATGCTGTAAATAACATAATTAAGTAATACACAAACAAAACAAAATACGTAATAAAAAAAAGAACACATGTGTTTCGGGTGTCTTGATGAATCCCTTTTTATTCCCGCTATGATTTCCAGCCTCTGACGGATGCATGAGGATCCATGCAGATGCAAGACCCCCTTGCTTTTTCCCCTGGAAATAAATGTATATAATAATATATACATACTTATAAATTATACAATGTATTATTAAAGATTACATACAACGCCGTAATAAACGTTTTGTTACAATAACCCAACGCGTCATGATTTGGTATGGTAAAAGGAAGATGCTTAAATATACTTTGCACGTACTATTCCCGATTGAACATTAATTTAATACAATTACCTACTAGGCTAGGCTTACGTTTTAACTTCACAGTTGGCTGGGTTGTGCCCAAGATATGTCGTGGGCTTTACTGGGCCATGATTTATTATATTTTTAATACGCTGGACTGATTTTCTGGGGTACATGGGAATACTTGTTGAGTATTAAATATTTACAAATACAACAAAGGTCCCTCTTTTCCAAAAAATTTACAATATCTTCAAATTCGACAAAATTGATTTTTGCGTCTTTAGGATCAAACTTGTATTTCTCCACAATCGTGAAACCGAATAGAGTGTGGTCACTCGGCAGCATTTTATTCCTGACCCAAGAAAAAAAATCGTCGTACAATCATACAATTCGAACGCGATTATATGTTTTATTAAATCATAAAACTGTAAAACGAGTAATTTTAGACTAATTAATGTTTTAAACATTGCAAAAGGCAACTTTTGGGCGTTTTGTAAATTATAGTGCTTGATATACAGATTCTAAAATTTTTGACTTATAGCGTAAAAGCATGTGTGGGAAGTTTGGAAATGTGTACCACCATTAAAAATTTTACTCGTTTCCTACAAAGCCATTTGGAAATATTTTAAAACGCTCGTCATTAAACAACCTAGAACCTAGAAGAGCATTCCAACTATCCATTTAGAGACTTGAGAGCGATTCAAAATTCCATTTAATTGAACATTCTCACGAAACTTGTGAAAACATTGTCACAACTTGGCCATTTTTGCACAATCAGCTTGAATTTTTTCTAGATACGTAATGAAATTGCGCATCGTGCAGCGTCAGATGCAAAATGTATTGTATTAACCTACATAGGTAGTCTATAGCTTAAAAGTATACAAAAAGCTCATGGGGCCCACGGGCTCCCATGGGCTTACTATTCCTAAAGACTTTGGGCTTGGGCTGGGCTTTTTTTCCACCAAGAGTATGGGTACGGGCCGGGCTGGGCCTTTAAAATCGCAGGCCCGCAAACCTCTAGTCGGGAGGTATTCTTTTATGCCCGATATGGCAGCGTTTGGATTCCTCCCAAAGGAATTCTCCTTGGAATGCCTTAGATTTTAGTCTTTTGTATAGGTATGTTTGGGGGGATTAACGGGGAATGCCGCCGATTTCACCGTCTTCTGCTCGGCTTGTGAAAGAAAAATAAATATGCACAATTTCAATACAAATAAGATTTATTTAAACTTAAAAACAAGTTCAGCCTAAATATTTTTGCATTTGATTGAAACCAACTGAACCATCAGCCGATTGCTTCCACCAATAAATAAGAACATTTTCTTTCAAATCTTGAACAAATCTTGCAAGTTCTCTCAAGACACATCAAACGACATTTTTCTGTGCCAGGACAATGTGCTGAATCAAAAATGTGTTATTGGCAAGGAATGACATCCGAAAAAATATGGATTAAAATTCGAATTAAAATACTTGATTTTCCTAAGTACGAACACAAAAAATTTCGGGTACCTAAAATATGAATTCTAATTCCAATACAATTTTATTCAAATACTCAGACATACGAATACGTACTTAAATACTTTTCGAATACTTTCAAAAATTTATTTGTAAAGCAATCTGGCATTTGTAGCTCAAAATAAACTCAAAATCAATAAACAAAATTATAAGTTGACTCCGCAACTCTTATTTGACGCAAATTTGATGCTTTTACGGACAAAATAGTGATATTACTGTCAATTGAAAAAGTTATTATTACAATACCTTGATTTTTCAAAAAAAAAAACTTGCTCGAAGAAGGGAATTAGCAACATAGTGAAGGAATTTTCGAATATCAATAAAGTATCGGAATCCAAATGTGAATTTTTGAATATGAATTTGAATTTCGAATGTATTTGTAACTATGAATTTGAATTAAAATATTTTCCTGACAAAAATATGGACATTAATTCCAATTAAAATACTGAAAAATATGAATATAATTCCGATTTGAATTCGAATACCGATTCGGATGTCATGGCTTGGTTATTGGGATTCCAGTCAAGTAAGTTATCTCCAGATACAACAAGAATTATTAACTTTATGGGGACTCTTCTACGCGAAGTTGCACCAAACCGTCATAAATGTTCGAACTTTGCCCAAAAAAATAGGGTTTTTTGGGCAAAGGGCTTTTAACCTATAGGTTCAATGCTTGTTGGACTGGATCCAATCGTTTATTATCAATATTAACCACATAATGGATAAAGAGTGTTTACGTATTTCTTACGAGAAGTTATTACCTATTTATTATTAATATTTCCATGTTTAAGAAATGGAGCCGTGTAGGCGGAAGAATCCTGCAATCAACTGCAGAACTACCAAAAAACACATTTGGGGTCGAAAAATGATAGTTTGGTACCGGGTCCAATTAGGTATACTGGTATGCAAACTACAAATACTGATTTGAATTGAGCAATTCTTGAGCAAACGTGCGTATGAATACATAGGCATACATACATATATTTATGCATGCATATCTGTGCATGCGAATGGTGAACATTAATGTATGAAATGTTCCTTTATATGTATTTGAGCAGTCAAGACGGCTTAACCATCACAGGGGAATGTTCCCATGTTTTTTCCAGGGATTAGTCCTTTGTTTTGTTCCCAGGGACTCCAGATCTTGACAGAGTCGTAGTCGAGTCATTCGAGGTTCAATAATGTCATCCACAAATCCCCGAATTGCCGCTGGAAAGGGATTACCAAATTTTTCTATATATTCTTCCTCATATTTTTGCACATCTGGTTGGTTTCGGTAGAGGATTGAGACGGCTCCTTTAGCTCCCATGACAGCTATTTCCGCCGTCGGCCAAGCGTAATTGTAGTCTCCATGAAGGTGCTTGGAAGACATGACACAGTAAGCCCCACCATAAGCCTAAATAAAAAGGAAGAAGAACAGGTCTCGATAAATCTTCTCACGTTTCTATCAGAATATAAATATGCTTCTTTTTCGCTGTCCCATGAAAATAATATAAGGTTTTCCTTCCAACCTTCCTTGTTATAAAAGTGATTTTGGGACAAGTAGCTTCCGCGTATGCGAAGAGTAGCTTGGCGCCGTGACGAATAATGCCTCCAAACTCTTGGGATGAACCTGGAAGAAATCCTGGAACATCCACGAATGTTATAATTGGGATATTAAAGCTATCACAGAATCGAACGAAACGAGCTCCTTTCACAGATGCGTTGATATCTAAACAACCTATAATATAATATTAAAAGGCAATTATTCTTCCAGCAAGAAAATTTATACAAATATATACGTTCATTTCGTTAGACATGGTCAAAATACATACATGGTATTTTAAATACAATTTCCTATTTGAAATATGCACTTAAAAACATTTTTGTAATTTTGATTTAAATTTTCAGACTCACGATATTTTCTAAAAGTATTTTGTAATTTCGAATTAAATACACAAATATTTTCGAAAGTGTTTTGTAATTTGGAAGTATACATGAAATGTAGTTTGTAATTCATTAGCTGTACACTAAAACACAAATGAACATCTATGACACGTATTTTAAATAGTATATTATGTAGTACTTGTATTTTTGTATTGAAAATATGTACTTAATTACTTCCATTAGTAGGTATCGATGTATTTTACAATTTGTATTTTGAATTCTTTCAATAAAATTTTGTAAGACTGTATCTTGTAATTAAGTACTTCCTTTTGCAATTGATATTTTGTATTTAAAGCCCCACCCCTGTATTACGTAATTTGTATTTATTATTCGGAACTACAGTATTTTGGCTATTGATTTCCTTTATGTATGTTTGTGCATGTAGTATTTCAATACTGCTTATTTTATTATTCTTATAACAAACTCCGCTTTACATACCAGCTGCAACTTTGGGTTGATTCCCCACAATTCCCACCGTCCTCCCATTTAATCTTCCAAACCCTACAATAAGATTTTTGGCGTAAGTAGGCATGATCTCAAAAAAATTTCGGTCATCCACCACGGCCACAATGACGTCCGTCATGTCGTAAGCCATGGTCCCATCAAAGGGAACGAGGGTGTCCAAGTATGGGATTTCCCTCTTGGGATCGTCGATACATTCAATGACCCGGGCTGGCTCCCGATTCGAGCTTGGGAGGAAGGAAATTAATTCCCTCAAGTGTAACAAAGCGTCCACATCATTGTCAAATGCCCTGTACGACACGCCGGACATGTCCGTGTGTGTTCTGGAGCCGCCTAAAACCTCCTGAGAGACTTTTTCATTCGTCACTGCTTTCACCACCTCCGGACCCGTGATGAACAAGAAGGACGTCTGCTTCACCATGAAGGTGAAATCCGTGATGGCAGGGGAATACACCGCGCCTCCCGCACAAGGGCCCATTATTAAAGATATCTATATATAATATATGTACACCAAATATCCAACACAAAAGGCATTGCTTTATCAATATCAATAGGTATATGTATTTTCTGCCTACCCATTATGTATGTCTAAATCCAACATTATTAGGATTAAAACGGTCTTATAAAGGTCATTACGACGAGTCTCTACTCACCTGGGGAATCACTCCAGAAGCCATGACATTACGGTAAAAGATATCCGAGTAACCAGCCAATGACTCCACGCCTTCCTGGATTCGGGCTCCACCAGAATCATTCAAACCAATAATTGGGGCTCCTATGGACATGGCGTGATCCATTATCTGTATGATCATATCCGAAATTTGTAGACTCCTAGCACTATTTCACCTCTTTTCAAGGGGAAGTGTGAATAGGGCCAACGTACGAATGTTGCCGATAATTACTTTTTATGCAAAATATACCTTGCAAATCTTTTTTGCATGCACCGTGGATAAACTGCCTCCGAAGACCGTAAAGTCTTGGCTGTAGAGAAATACGACCCTACCATTTATTTTCCCCCTTCCTGTCACCACCGAATCACTGGGAATCTGTTCAAAAGGTTTTCGATGGGTTACTTTGACACGAAGAAATCTTTGTAATTTGAAGCGTTTTTTTCTACGTACAAAGTATTGCAGTGTAAATCATCAGAAAAATTACATTCAATAAAAAATACATCACCTTTTCCCTATCCATTCCAAAGTCTCTGCAGGTATGTTCCATGTAAATGTCAAATTCCACAAAGCTCCCTTCATCACAGAGTAATGTCAATCGTTCCCGAGCAGTCAGTTTTCCCTAATAATTCAGTGCTTGAAATTAGATTGAGGTTCGGTACAATAATCCAGCAGTCATTCATTACGCAGCCATCGAATGTTTCAGTCTTGCCAAATAAATATTCATTTGCATTTAATATCGAGGGAAGTCGAAGGTTTTGAGAAACACTTCAAAGTGATACCGAACTGCTCCCTTTTTATAAATACAACATACATATATGTACATACATAGATGTCCTACATACCTTCTTTCCTTGTTGTTGCTATTTTTTTCGCCTTTTGTGACAAAATACTCGGCCCTAAATAATTGATATATTAATCAATTTTACCAGTTTGCTACGTAAGAATGTAAGAAACCTGATCTCCCTTGCTAAGAATCAGAAAGACATAGATTTGTTAGCAAAACAAAGCATTCAAATATAACTCCAGACTCAGGAACGTCCGTGTGATGCTTCTATCCGGGGCACTGAGAGAAAAATGCGGGAAGACACAGCAACTTATAATGCGTTTTATGAGCATTATTCGTTATCAACCTTATTCTTTTGCAATATAGAATCAATTAAGTATACATATACTTTCTTTATGTCTAATACTTTTCCCGTTGAACCTGCTCCTTTTACATACTTACTGCTGGAAAGTATTCATTACAATTTATTGAACTACTGCTGAATAATGAAAATAAATCTCAGAAATATGGCAGTAGCACGGCTTTTCGCAAGGTCATTGTCTCCCTTCAGTTTAATGTCAACGTTAAAGAATCACACTCCTGTGCTATGTACTCACATTTTGAACTGTCACCTTCATGCTTAATATTTTGATAGACGACTTTCTTCTTTAAATAGTGCATTATTGTGTTACCCCCATAAGAAGGTATACGGCATTAATGGAGAAAAACTATCATGTAGGAAGTCATCATGGAATTTTATTATTATTATTATTTTTTGGTTTTTCTCTCCCCGATAAAATGTAGAAAGAAATGGCAGTACCAACTTTTTTATGTTGAGCCTCAATCCGCCTTATTCCACCGCCTAAGGAAGCCTTGAGCTTCTTCTCGAGGAGCTTCGTCCTCACATTTTGTCCTTGAGGTTGATCACTGGAGCTCAGCATTTCCGGTTCAGTCAACTCTCTTCTTCTTTCGTAAAAAAAAATACATATAGAACAATCCCTGTACAATTGACTTGTAATGTATAGGAAAATAAAATAAATTGGAAGAATTGCAAAATATTTACCGTTTTTATGGAGAAAATATGAAATTATCGTTCCCAAAATATATTGGTTGGAATCCGAGCGGGTGTATTTATGATGCAAAAAACAGGGTAAAAGGGATAAGAGAAACAAAGAGCGGCGTTAGCCTCCAAAGTGAGCCAAAGGATGAGCCACTGTCTTGTAAATTTTTCAGTGGACCCCCCCAAAAAAAAGGGTTGCTATTTTCCGCAGGGGGAAACCCCAAAAATACTGACTCCGCCCACCTTCCGCTACGTCACGATTCACCCGCTAAAATCAAATTTCTCCCAGTTTTTTCCTTTTTGGCAATGACTGATGACGACGAGAAAAAAAAAGGCAGAGACCTGTACCTATTTCGGTTGTGGTGGCAGAAAATCCCCGAAAAATAAATATTTAATCCCATTTGCTCCAAAGGAAGGACCATGACCAACAAGTTTTGTGTGTTTCCAGCAGTGACAATGTGTGAGTACGGAGGGCTTCTCCAGCAATTTTCTCAGACTTTCCTCAGTTTCTGGAGAGAAGGAGGTTGGTGAATGGTGAAGGTGACACAGAATTGTTGATTGTTTTTTTTTGTCTTTGTTTGGGGAGATTAAAAACCAACAGATTACACAGTGAGGGGTAAATTGTGGAAAACAAGAGTACGATCATGTTTTTAGGGTGATGAGCAAGGGTTTGAACAAATTTTGATTTTATTTTTTTTTAAATTAGGGATAGGGAAAATTTGCGGGGATGAGGTTACCCTATAATAGTAAGGTTTGGATGACAACATGGATTTTCCTGGCCATCATTATCAGTGTCAGTTCCGTTTTGCTTCTCAATTTAATCAGCTCCTTTTTCTTCCCAAATAGTAGTAATAATACTACTAATCCACGGGATTCAAGTGCTTCCCCGTCATTTTGGAGTCTCACGACGTCAGTTTCCCCGCTTTTGAAGAGGGAATTGAAGGATCCCACCGTTTTCCGGGGTTGGTTGGAGGAAAACCAGTTTGAAGAGTACCAGGAGGTTTTCGAGGAGTTGGGTAAGTTATGCTTTTCTTTTTTGTCATTTGATTGTATATTCATTACAAGTATACGAGTATACATATTAGTAATATCAATTGAGTGCCTTGTATGGAACAACAATATTGGAAATTAAGGTTTGTTCATCATTTATTTTCTTGTACGTATGTATTTATGCTAATATGACTAATGATCCATAATACTAACTCTTCTTGGGATCCTGTTTCATCCCAGGATTAGCTTGGAAATGTGGGAGCTTTTGTTTTACTTAATTTTCAAAAGGTGACCGTCGTGCTTTTCTATTACCAAATACTAAATGACGTTGCTGACAGTTTTAAGGACGTCTTGCCATCATCCATTGACTTGAGATGATTTTGAAGATTGAAGGTGTCGCTAATTTGACCTCAGAGTCATTGTGCTTCGTATAAGCGTATACAAGTATATCTTTAGTTGTGATTTGTAACCCTTGATTTTGATGTTTTTTTTTTCACTTTTATTTGTTTTGGTTCGTTTTGTTTTATAGTGAGTAAGTAGCTGTTTTAAATCGCGAGGTGTATATTTCTGATTGTATGGACAATTATAGTTATACATACTATTGCATTGATGCCTTGACCTTCACTTTTTTTGGCTTGATGACCTTTGAAAAAGTCTTCGCCCACTGCCCATCCACGCAAATGCCAAATGCACTTCAAACGCGAAAGTTTTGAATCTGTGGGAGTATTTGGGGATTGAACACCCTCTTTGTTATTCGATCAATTTATTGATGTTTGGGAAAACATTTTCTGGATAGTCATGCTAAATTATTGAATATGCGCCAGACACCAGTTTCAAGTTGAATGAATAAATCGGTATTTCCATTTATTATTTCCAAGCATGCATCATTTGTTGGGTCGGCGGTGCTAACTTTTATTTTGGTGTAGCTAAAATGATGACTCGCATTAATCTAAATAAGATGGTGAACTCAATTGCAAGTGACCTGGATTTAAGTTACAATTGGCAAAATTTCATTAGACGTTTTATTTTATTGGGTTTGTTTGACTAATTTTAATTTTAATTTTGGTTTACGTTTTGATCGTTTAGCAACTGTTTCGTCTACTTCTAAGGGGTGTATCAGGGTTAACGCTCGCGTTTTGACATATCGTTGTTAATAAAATGTATGGCCGCAGTTTAAAGTGCCAGTGAAATACTACTGCTGAACATTAATAATGATCGGAAATCGGAACATATCCTAGTGGTTTTGTATTTTCCGTAATAGTTGTTATACCTTATAAAATATTTTCAATTGTATTCATTAATCTGTATTATAGCTCTAGCATGCCCCAAATAAACTCCCTATTGGTTTGATTGGAAGGATTTAATATAGTGTATATACTTTTTTTTCATTTGATTTTACCTTTGCACATGTGTTTTCAACGTACTTTATTTTCATTCGAAGATTTTCTGCTTAAAGCACTAATTGAATCTGCTTATCTGCTAGTTTTTGGAATTATTATTATAGGGGTTCTATTTGGTATGCATTGTTCACGGGTGAATTGAAAGGGTTAGAAATTTCAGGAAAAAGCTAGATTAGCACAATAAGATAGAGGGAGATATGTTGATGTATAATCAGAGTGGAAATTTACTTTCTTTATGTTCACTCATGTTTGTCTGATTTCTTGCGTTGTTGCTTGCGTTGAATTATTAATGCAGGTTAGCGTGGTAATTATCCTATGAGACCTTTTCGTAGTGTGATAATCATTTGCAATTACATATTACTACCGTGGAAAATGCATTCGTGTCATTTGATTCATTTGATTGTATCACTCACAAAATGATGTAGAAAAAACTGTGATGTCCCATATTTTAGAAGCTCTGCTCATTGCGTCCGGTTTGTTGTCAACATGGGTGTGCGCTTACATAAACCAATTATACAGGTGATACGTACACACATTTAATTTTACGTCAACATGAGACTACACATTTTAGTTAGTGTTGCTTTTTTTAAAGAAAGAAAGAGTATACACGTGAAAAAATTCATTTATTCAAATTATACTATTTGTGGTTATGGGAATGTGTAAACACCATGTTCCATGTGTTTTTACACATTTTTGTTTGCACATTTCATGACATTTTCGTGGAAATTGAGGTTGGCTACATATGAGATCATCTTCAGGAAAGGAACGGAAGTGTCACAGGAACAAAGGCAATTTGGTGGAATTTCTGTATAGGTATGTAAAAAACAGAAGCTGTTCCATTATAACTATTTTTTTTGCTACTTGTGTGTGCTATTCATTATTAGCCAAATTGGTCTATGGATGTTGGAGAGGAAACTAGAAAAATCCAAGCCCAACAAGTTTTTACGGAAAATAGTAACAAAAGCGTGGTATCTGAATACAAGTATACAATTGCTAAGTGTGTATAATCAGCCCAAACAGAAGGGACGAAAATATTCTACTATATTCCTTTTAGCTCATACCGATTCCATGTACATAACAACTTTCAGTTGGAATTGCAAAGAGATCTTTGCACTTCCCCCATTCTCTTCCATTATGTTTTGTTTCGTTTAACATCAGAATGATTTTAGCCTGTGGTAATAATAGTTTGTGCGGCACTTGAAAACACGAGTGTGCCCATAGTACGAAGCCAAGTACATGTGCTTATAGAGATTGACGAAAAATTATAAAGAGTCGGAGGGAGAGGTACGAAAATGTAATGTGGTACACAACAGTACAAATGGCTCCATTATTTCATTCTTTTCCCCCGGCACCAGAATTATCCCTGATTCTTTTCCTTTTGTGTCCGTAATTCTCAACAATTCCACCTTCTTTCATAGATTCCCACTCCCTATAAAATCATATTCTTTACCTCCTACTAGAAACTAGAGCGAACACACACATACACACCAAACATCTTTTAGGGAGATCAAGGAATTCTCAAAGGATTAATAGCGACAAGAAGAGTTTTCACGAACGTGGAGTAGTAAGAGACAAGTCGTAAGAAATTCTCTTTGGGTCTCCAGAGACCTGTAACGCTGCCACTGCTGGAGCATACAGTCGACATAGACCGGGATGATGTCCTTGTTAAAGGGGAAGTAGACCAGTATAACGAGGGAGCATATTGGAATGTGCTATCACGACCAGTTGGAGGAAGAGGAAGATCACTTTCTCTTCTCATCCGTTTATAGTAAAGCCAATGGTGTATGATTGCCTCAACGAGCTGTATTACCCATTTTTTCTCCTTTTCCAAAAAAAAAAGAAGTACGCTACTTGTGTTCAACTTACTGGATTTGGGAGCTGAAGAAAAGAGAGAGAGAGAGAGAAAGACAGCAAAAAATACAGAAAGAGAGAGAAAGACAGAAAGAGAGAGAAAGACAGAAAGAGAGAGAAAGACAGAAAGAGAGAGAGAAAGAGAGAGAGATAGACAGAAATAGAGAGAAAGAGAGAGAGAAAGAGAGAGAGATAGACAGAAATAGAGAGAAAGAGAGAGAGAGATAGAGAGAGATAGACAGAAATAGAGAGAAAGAGTGAGAGATAGACAGAAATAGAGAGAAAG
>JAQGBT010006303.1:0-12741 GCA_034698585.1 Disparrhopalites patrizii
GAGAGAGAGAGAGAGAGGGAGAGAGAAAGAGAGAGAGAGATAGAGAAACAGCGAGCGAGAGAGAGAGAAAGAGAGAGAGAAATAGCGAGAGAGAGAGAGAAACAGCGAGCGAGAGAGAAAGAGCGAGAGAATGAAAAGAGAGAAAGAGAAATAGCGCAAGAGAGAGACAGAGAGAAAGAAAGAGCGAGAGAAGGAAGAGAGAGAAAACGTGAAAGAGAGAAAGAAGGAGCGAGAGGTAAAGGGAAAGAAAGACGGAGAAAAAGATGGCAAGAGAGGCAAAAGGAGCGTAAGCGCAAAAGTCCGAGAAATAGAAACAGAGGAAGAGAGAGATATAAAAGCTAAGAGACAGAGAAAAACGGAAAGATAGGGGAAGAGAGAGATAGGTAGAGAGAGAGAAAGAATGAGATTGAGAGAGAAAGAATTAGGCAGAGAGAATAAGTTTTAGATAACGTGAGTGGCAGAGAGAGAGAGAAAGAGAGAGAAAGCGAGGAAGAGAAAGAAAAAGACAACGGAATAAATGTAAGTACCTTTACATATATCAAACTTAAAAGGTGGTAGTGCAAACTAAAGTGGTTTTCCATTTAAGCAATCAATAACCCACTTTTATTGATTACAAGGCGAGTATCAATGTCAGAGCAATAATCACCGAAGCTCCTCGAGCCCGTAATAATTCCCGCGTGACGCTGAATACCCGCGTGTGTCCTTCCTTGGCCAGTCTCTCTCTCTCTCTCTCTCTCTTTCCCTCCTCTTCCAATTTCCCCCACAAGGCAGTAATTATAAAGGCATCGTCACCCTTTCAGCCCATCCACAGTCCGACTCCAGGCTTCCTCCTGTCACAATAAACACACGAAGGACGGCACTTTTATTTCCCCGTATATTCTTTTAACTTCTATACATAGCTACATAGACTCCTTTGTCCCTGCATTTCTTTTGACATACACCAGACGACTGATTTTATATCTGTCTGTTTTTTAAAATAAATTCCACCACTTACTGTATACAAGCTTATAAATTGTCAAAGAAATTATGATTGTTTACCGGGGTCATAGCGCCAGCCAGGGGCGCGGAGGGGCAGGCTTTGACTGTCACATTAAATTATACGAACCCAGGATATTCAGCTTCTTGGATTGTATCCAGGGACAAGTTCACATTACTACTGGAAATAAATTGTATTTTCGCAGTAAGTTATTTTTTTTTTACAAAACATCACGTAGCAAATTAAGTCATTAATGTTAATGTGACGTAAACGACATTACGTATTGTTGCTTTACCGAGCTTTCCGTTCCTTTTAATCCAGTGCTTTCGTTTTATTTCTTCCCCGAATTTAAGATGCTTGGAAAACTGTTTTTCTGCCAGCAATCTAGAATAAGAATAAAATGGTATTTTAGATTTTCTTTTGTTTTATCACTTATTTTCTCCGCCATCGACTTTTTCCTTCAATTTGTACAACTCATTAGCAAAAATAATTCCCAACGTCCCAACCGAATCCAGGGAACTTTCCCCGAAGTTTTGTTTCGATTCACTCTAATTTTCTATAACAGCCCTTTTGGTTACGAAAAAATAAATATATTAAAGTTAGCTTTTATAGTTTCAGAATTAACGATGTTAAAAATTGCAGAATGTTTTCCAACAATTTTCTTGACTCTATTTTCGACGGTTTTTCGTGTTTCAAAGGATGGAATTTTTTGTTTTTGTGTATTTTTTTAATCGAGTACTGATGAATAAACTCTTGCACACAGTAAAATTTAATTGCTTTTAATGATTTTATTTTCAGGTTTAAGAATTCAACTTGAAGGTTCGACATTTTGCAAGTTCCAATACGAAACGGACAATAATAAAATCACGAGTCACATGAAAACGGCCAGGTTTTTCCCTTCCGAGTGCAACGACCACACTTTGGAAATGGAAAGCGGCTGCTTCTTCATGATTGGCCAGAGTAAGTGGCGGGAGATTTAAATTTCTTTTCATATTTTAATTTTCAATGAAAATTTTATAAGGGGCAAGACGGGATTCAAACCGGAATGATTTCATTTTGGAAAGTGGCTTAGAGAAAAATGTAGGAGAAATATTTTCATAATGCTCGGCCGATTTGTACATCAATTTTAGGATTTTTGGTTCAACATTTTCATTGCCTTTGCCCTTTGACGTCAAAAATGGTTTCATATTAAATGATGTGGTATTCCCAATATTGCTTGTATTTTCACAGTTTAGCAGTAGAAACACTGGAGATATTTCCATTTCATTTCATTTTACCACTACGCATCGTAATAGAGGATTTAATTAAAATGAATATTTAATACATTAATTACAAAATACGTTCTGGGAACGTATTTTTTCCCAATGAAGATTGTGGTGTACATAGGTAACACGTGTAGGTATCGATCCTATTATCAAAGATCCCAATCAGCTTGAAGTACGTGTCTTCAGTGCTCAAAAAGTGCTTTCACAATAGCCTTGTTTACCCATTCCAAAGCATTATGGATTTGCATTATGTTTCAAAATATATTTTTACATTACCGCGATATTCTTGGCTCAAGTTGTGTCTATTGTTCATGAAGTGTTTTTTTAATGATTTTACTAAAAGCAGGTAGATTCAATGTACAGAAGCTCAAAAACTGTTTAGTATTACAAAGAACAAGCAAACAAACTTAGCACGATAAAGTTGCTTTTAGAAAAAAAATTATGCACGAATAGAAAAGATTTCCATTTATGTACCATCAACGTGTGTAAATAACGTAAAATATATCGTCCATTTCCTTTGTTAAATTGAATGACATCGTACTCAGTACTCACTCAATTTTATTGAGATTATCTACTTAGAAATTGTGCATGTTTGTTCATTGGGAATTGCATTTAAAATGCGAATTGAGACCGATTTACTTCTTGAACATTCGCATTGTGTACATTGTGTATACATATGTATACTACTATAGTCGTTTTTGCGAGTTTCTTATTCAAAAAGCATTTTGGTCATATGTAAACTCTCAAATATTATCTTTATGCACGTGTTTTAAATGCATTTGTTGGAATTTAGTAATTGAAATACTTATTTGAATGCATTATAATATAGCTATACGGATGAATTTCGTAATTTCCAGTTTATGGCGCAAAATTCAAATGCATAATTGTGCAATTAAATACTTGATGAGAAGCTAAACACAATTGATATGTCATTTTTAATGCCCTCGATGGTATTTTTGTATTTTGTGCACGTGTGCAAACATGGTAATACTATAATATAATTGTGGAAGTATGTACATAAACCGCTTTGCTTCTTCAAATACGACGTTGTGATATAAGAAAATCTTTTCGTTTTCGATTGGAAGTTTCAATATTGACTTAAGGCAGTTATAAAACTGATAATTAATTTCTTGTCTTATTATTAGAAGGACGATAACGTTATGCCTAATTAAAGTAATTGAGTATGGCAGGATATACACATGGCTAAAATGGTGAAATTACATTTATTTTTAATTTTTTTTTATTTTTTTATTTTTTTTACAGAAAACTCAGTGAGCTCGGCGACAATAAAATCCTTGCCGAAAGGGGAGCACATTTTCCCCTTCGAAGTGAAATTACAAGGCCCTGGCTTCCCTTCGACCTTCTCGTCCCCGAATGGATCCATCGACTACCGCCTCGTCGTGTACGCCGTGACCCGACGGGATGACACGAATTGGACGGATCAATTCGTCCAGAGCATGAGCTTAAGCATCCGAGGTCACCTGAATCTTCAGTCGAATCCCCGCTTTTGGGATCCCGTCGTGGTGACTCAAAAGAAGTTCAAGAGCGTTTGGTCCAAGTTGCCCCAATTGAAAATGAGCTTGGTCCTAGTTCAAGCGGGTCATCTTCCCAATTCTCGGGTCCCGGTTCAGGTCATCGTGGAGAATAATACTCTGGACAATGTGAGTCTGATTCAGGTGGAGCTTATTCAGAGGGTCACGTACTGGGATGAGAAGGCCCACAAGAGTTTTGAGACGATTCTGGACGTGGCCAAGAGGGTCTTAAATCGGGTCGAGACCCAAATGAGCTTGGAACTATTCGTTCATGTCCCCGCCAATACCATGCCGAGCTTCTCCCTGGGTCGGAGGTTCATTGAAATTCTGTATTTTTTGGAGGTAAAGAAAACATGTTTTACAATTGAATAATTCGGTTTTCCTTCTTTTTCTTCCCTATTGGCTTCTCAAATTGTCGCTTTCAATATGGTGTTCAAAGATTTCCATGGAATTTAAAGGTAATTTTTTTTTTTAGTTTTCAGTACAAACGAGCACGGGGTTATCTGTGAAGAAAACGGCTGATATCACAATTGGATCCACGAATCAGGAAGAAAATCCCTTGGCTGACCTCGACAATATTCCTTCAGATGAAGAGGATGCCAATTTCAATGATCATAAATCCTGTGGTTGGGATCTCATCCCTCGATCTGTCAGTCCACCTCCGTCATATTCGACCTTGTCATCTCGACGACCTTCTTTCGATCCAAGTAGGTATTTTTTTAAATTCCATTGACACTATGTTCACACTTATACATGTATAAAATGGTCTAAATAGCACGAGCAACTTATTATTATACTTAATCGAATTAAAAAGTATAAATTAGTTGCGGAAGCAAGGTTCCTTTTCTCATCGGTTCGGGGACGTGCTTTTCATTCTGGACTTGAAATTATCTCGTTTCATGACGATTTTTGAACAAAATTTGAACAAAACTCGTTTGAAAACCCTGGTTTAATTGATACTAATGATCAAGTTTAATCTAGTTTCCAGTTACTGCCATAATTAAACAAGTAACTATATCATTGAAATCGAAATTGAACGCACATTTGAAACCCGCAAAAGTATATTTTTTCCCCGAGTATAATTGTGGTTAGCGAAACAAAATCTAGGTAAGATGACAAAGGATAATGTGTAGGTACTAGGTACTAAACAAAATCGGAAGGTTTTTAGTTTAGAAAATAATTCGAAACAATTAAATAAGGAAGGAGTTATAACCTTTATTACTTCATTTAGTGTTTGTTGTGTTTTATTATATAGTAAATAGGTTTTCAGCAAGAAAGTTTAAAAGAACTCGGAATTGAACTTGGTTTCGGATTATGTAATTGTTAGTTGTTATCAGAATTCGGAACTCGACAATTTAAGTGAAAGAATATTTAATCAATTTACAACAAAAACTGGTCAAATACGAGTTTCCGGCTTTCTGGTTAAAAATTTGATACTCACAAAGTGAACCCGAACCGATAAGGAAGCTAAAAACTTGTAGGAACACCAACACGTCGATTCTTTGCATGCATATAATTTGCACGACATGCCTCACCCCTGACCTTTCAATGAAAACCTTGGAAGGAAAAGATTTTATCATGTGCTAATTAAGCCCAAGATGAATAATTCTGGAAAGTAATTATGGTTCTGAAAGTTTTACATGTCTTTCCTTTTGTTAATTACAGTGCCTCCACCACCCTCCTACAACAAGGTTGTGGGCATTGACGATTGGGAAAGGTTCAACCCGTTCCAGCCTCGTTGAAAGATGCATACCTATAATAAATGCATTCTATCCGCTTTCAACTGATATGTATTATAACGATGATAAACGTGCTAAAATAGTTGCCGTTTAATTAGTGCGTCCCTCATGCCTGCACTGCCTGCAGTGCATTTTTCTTGAGCTCTTTCTTGTAATGCTAAACGTGTAGGTACCTAGTGTATAATTCGGATATAATAGAGCATTTGCGAAGAGAGTACGTGTACGAAAACGACAACGTGTGCGGGAACGGCGCTAAAATAGTCCATAAGTTAATTGGGAATTATTTCGTTAAAACGGAATAATTACGTGTAAAATTGATTCTACACGTGATGCATTTCGTTTTCGTTTCGTTTACGTGAAGAAAAACGTGAGCGGAGGGATACATTGCATAGATCCAAAAATTCGGCTATCCCGCACACGTTCTCGTTTTCGTACACGTACTCTCTTCGCAAATGCTCTAATGTCTGAGCGGCTGAACGAAATCCGGTGACATGCAAAGGCGTTGGGAAAAATATGTTTCCAAGAGCGAAAAGTATCGGGAAAATAATGTTCCCCATTTTGGCAAGTGATGTTATACAAGGTACACTTATTTAATATACATTATGTATTGCTGGATACCGTAATGATACCAATCATTTTTTGTGCTATGAGAGAATATCGTCGTGATTTGTTATGCCATGCAAACGTATGTTATTTATTTGTGGGTATGTAATGTATGTATGTATATACTTAAATGTAAGTGATTTGTGCTGGTTATGGCGAGGCTGACTATCGTATGCACTGAGAATGCTATAGTCTGTGATTTGTCTGTAAATGAGTACCTGTTTGGATAATACTTGAAAAAATTATCCCCTAAAATCTCCCTCCTTTACCTTCGCAAATATGTAATTCGTTCGGGCTTAAACTGTCCCCGTCGGGATAAATTGTGCAAAATGTAATTGGAATAAAGATTTGCCATTGGATAAATCAGTGCATGTACCCACGAGCGGGTACATTTAATGGGTGGTGGATGGTAGACTACTTTTTGTATTAGGAAGGTAAATTCAGATCCTTTACTTTGTTATGTTCCATTAAAAGTATTTAATTTATTTTGTACATCATCTATAATGTAAGAAACCTCGAAATTTTGCAGCCTTCTCTGGTAAAGCTAAGATAGATATAATGTACATCTATATATAATTTATGTATATATATATATAATGTACATCTGTATTTAGTGTGATAGTGGTTGCCTTCAGAATTATACAACATATAATTATTCCTATATGACTGTAGAGCTATGCTTAGCCTGCATTTGAGGGGGAGAAATGGCGTGCTGGACTGCCATTAACACGTATTTTAATGAGGGGAAAATGATTCCCACGACAGTTGGAGCTTCTATAAATTGTTCTAACGAGGGAGATTAGCTTGCAGAAAATCCTAACTTGCTTGCTAATATGTATGCATACATATATTCATTTTGATTGGTAATAGGATTTTCATTAGTAATTGGATGAGGAGTTTTGTGTGACATTTTTTGGGGCACTCTGACAATCAACTGCTCAAAGCCGTGCAAACAATTCCTCAACCCTTTTTGTAATTAGAATTTTGCTATACTTATACACATATACATATATAGTTATTATTGCGAGAGTGCCGTTCTAATAGGCATAAAATTTCCGTTGGTAACTACCCAACAAAGAAATCAACAATGAACAATGCGTCAAATTAGGGAAATAACCCAAGCCTCGACGTTGTCCATTGCCCATTATTTCCCTAACACAATGTGAGTGTGTCTACTGCATTTACAAAAGGAAACCAGGTACTTCCTGGATTGTTTGGCAAAAATGTAGCAAAAAATAAATTGGACACAGAAAAGGCTAAACCCACCAGAACTCACCCCCAAAGTAATCTCTGGTGATGGCGAAAAATTCTTCCCTTTAATTGCGAAAGTCGGTCAAACAAAATGTCTGGTGATTCCCGCATCTTGAGATTACTCATCCTCCTTCATTTAGGAGTGTGTGGCCAGTGTTTGAATAGTAGAATCACCCTAGAAACTGCGTCCACATCTCCAAATAGCCGAATCCGTAATTACGAGTGCGACCACATAGACTTACAAGAAGAGACATTCGTCGGCTGCATTTGTCTCCAAGGAGTGTGGGCCTTGGAAGTGGTCAAAGAAAATGTGGGTTGGCAGAGCGTGACGTACGAGTGGAAGACGTTTGCCGCCAAAACCAAACATTGCTTCCGTTTCGCCCAGTGGGTTCGCCGAATAACGAAGGTCGGGTCGAATCCGGAGGAGAGGAAAGTGGTGAGGTTGGGGAAGAGAAAGACCAACACTTTCCTGGTCATGAATGACCAGAATTGGGAGGTTGGGTCAAAGGATGGTAAGACTAAATTCTGCCTACCCGGCACCCCTCAAGGGGCCTACTGTGTGTATAAAGTCGCCCGGAGGATTAAAATGGGACAAAATAGTAGCTCAACCTGCTCCCAAAATGCCCGGGTCCTCTCCGCCGAAAAGTGTGTCATGTTCGACGAGGTCAAAGACTCTGATGTGGGTCCCTTCCAATGTGACCTGGTCGTGGGGAATTCGGATCCCCTCCAAATGGTGGATGGGACCGAGGAGCCGCGGGGGGCGCCCGCTCGAAGGAAGCGCGAAGACACTCCTGCTGGGGCGGCAGAGGGGGAGAAGAAACCCTGGAATTTCACGACCGTGGACGAGGAATACCTGGATGATGAAGAAAAGGCCAATTATATGGGGGATCCCGCCATGATGGCCGCCCTTCAGGAGGAAGTCGTTAGGGCCGTTATCGATTTGCAGGACCTGGAAAACATGCAGAGTCACCGGAAAAAGAGGGGGATGGTCCAGAGTCGATTTGAATTACCCGCCATTAGAATGATCCGGACAACCATTAAATCTTTTCAGGTAGAATTTTTGGACGTTTTTACCAAAATTAGCATAAATCTTTTTTGAATACCAAAATTATATTGAAATTTTTGTCGGACTTCAGACATTTATACCCAAATTAATACAAAAAATTTAGTCGCACGTACATATTTACATGTACAAAATTATTATAAACTTTATGTCCGACGTCGAACGTTTATACCAAAATTAGAATTTTTTTTCGAACGTCGGACATTTATACCAAAATTAGAATAAATTTTTTTTCGAACGTCGGACATTTATACCAAAATTAAAATAAAATTGTTTTCGAATGTCGAACATTTATACCAAAATCAATATAAAACCTTTGTCGGACGTCGGACATTTATACCAAAATCAATACAAAATTTTAGTCAGATGTTTATACCAAATTTAATATAAACTTTAGTCGGACATTTATACCAACATTAATATAACATCTTAGTCGGACGTTTGTATATCAAAATTAATATAAAATTGTCGTCGGACGTTTATAGCAAAATTAGTCCACAATTTTTGTCGGACGTTGGTACCAAAATTAATATAAATTGTCGTCGGACGCTTTTGCCAGCATTAATATAAAATTTTAGTCGAACGTTTATACCAGAATTAACATAAAATTTTAGTCGAACATGTATGCCAGAATTAATATAAAATTTTAGTTGGACGCTTATACCAACATTAATATAACATTTCAGTCAAACGATTGTACCAAAATTGATATATAGAATTTTCGTCGGACGTTTATAACGAAATTAGTATAACATTTATGTCGGACGTCGGACGCTTATACCAAAATTGTAATAAACATTTTGTCGGAAGTTTGTGCGATAGTTAATATAAAATTTTCGTCGGACGTTTATACCAGAATTCATATTAAATTTTGGTCCTACGTTTGCAGATCCTTTGTCCCTATGTAAAGATAGAGTTAGTCCAACTGGCCCTGGACACTCTGTTGAGACTCCAAAAATTCTACTTGCACCTTCGTGAGACTCAAATCACGTGGGCGACGTTCATCCGCGTGATGAGGAGCTTGGAAACGTGCCAATCCAAAGTGGAGACCTACCAATTCTTCCAAAACATGACCCTCCGTTACGAAAATGAATCCGTAGCGGAATGTGGGAAGACGGAGCCTCCCAGTACGTCGGTGCATGCCTACAATCCGACCATGATAGACTACATGGGCATGAAATTCGAGTCCCAACTCTCGCCCTGCAACATCCCCGACAAGTCCCAATGCCGCCAGGGGCCAAAAGGGCTCTGGCTACCCGCAAACAATTTCACCAAAATGACACACACCCTGGAAGTCCCTAGACATGCCACCTCAGATCCCACCCGGCATGAGCCCATCACGGAGATTGTGTGGAAGGCCTTTGCCATCATTCAGTCTCGGTGCTACAGCCACTTCCAGATTTATTTCAATGACATCCACCACTACACGACGAGCATCCTCCCATTTTTTACCAATCAAATCCAGTACATCTGGCTCTTCAATGGGACGAACATGTCCTTTGGGGCGAATTCCTCCGGGTATATGAATTACAGTGATAATCCCTACATCTGGTATGGCAACTTCTTTGGAAATGTCTCGGAAATTTACCGGGACATGGACAATTGCTACTCCGTTACTAAGGGGGCCTATGACCAGTATGGCTATTGGATCAATCGCCCGCCCATTGACTTTACCAATCAGTGGTTTAGAAGGAAGAGGGAGACGGATTTCACTGCGCCCGCGGATTCCAAGCAGTGCCGAGTGTACAATGCAGATGAGGAGGATTACGCCACGTCGGATTTGGCGGAGGAATAAATTTTTGTCTCATTTGATACATATTTTTATGTGTTTTTGTGTATTACAATTTTCAGTTGTCATGTTTTATAGGCTCCTAGGCATTATTATTACTGGATCAATATTGGATTTCAAATTATTTGGTTTATTCCATGGGTTTTTCCTCCTTCATACAGAATTGGGTGCTTTTTCAATAAATACATACATAATTCAAATTTTTAAATGGGAACAATGCAACTGAAACAACAGACAAGCTGCAAACTATTTTCATCGATTACGGAACACCAAAATTTTTGCCTGCAAGGTATTATTAGCAAATGTATGATTTTTTTTAAAATTGCTAAATACCGTGGAGTCTCTATATAACAACTCTGAAGGAACGAGCGAAAAATGTTGTTACAGGGAAACGTTGTCATATGGAACATTAAATATGCATGTTACATGCACGAGGGGCTGGAAAAATAATGTTGTTATAGAGAAATGTTGTTATAAAGAGACTTGTTATTGAGAGACTTCACTGTAAAGAGGCAGCAAATTTTCCCCAGCCGCGGTTAAAGTTTGTTATTTTATTTCACTTTTTTACTAGTAAATTGTTTTATGTTTGTGTTTGGTCTGTAAATTCGTCTACCAGTATTTTGAAAGTTACAATATTTGTACATATGTGTAAAATTTAATTAGAACGCACCATGCCCGATAAATTATGCTGTCAACGACATCATTCAATGACATAATTAATATAGCACCATTTTATATAATAAGCTGCAAACGCCATTGTGTTCCAAAAGTGAAATCACACAGAACAAAGGGAAAGATGTGCCCTTATTACAATTCCTGACCTTAAAAATGCTGCCTGTTCACTCAATAAATTTAATTAGAAACTGCATCTGTAGAAAGGCATAGCCATGTTTCCAAACGCCGTCCTACTGTTAATTTTTCTACTGGCCCTAACTCAAGCAAAGATTCTGAACCACCATGAAATCCGGGTGGAAACGCCTTCCCACACTAAAACGTACCACGACACCAAATTGTTGGACTTTGGAGAGGAACAACTGATCACTTGCATCTGTATCCAAGGCATATGGGCACTCCAAATTTCCGATGTCCTACTCCGTCGTCAGGAATGGGAAATTTTTGGAGAGAAGGAGAATCGCTGTTTCAAACTGGGGAAATGGGTCCGACGACTCCAAAAGCTGGGAGACGATCCAGATAATTCAGCTGTACAGGAACTGGCTGGCGGGTCAAAGGAAAAACATTTTGTGGTCACTGGCCCCCGAAATTGGGAAGTGGAAGACTCGACCACAAATTATTGCTTGACCGGAGCCGTGGTGGGTGGTTACTGCCTTTTTAGCCTGGAATCCAGCTCTGAAATTGGAAACAAGGGGAATCCCTGTTCGGAAGACGTAATTGTGCTGGAGCCAATAAAATGTGAGGCATTTTCCAGGCCAAACCCAGATTATTTCACCTGTGATTTAGTCCTGGAAACACAATCGGAGGTTATTTTGGAGAGATTTAAACGCCAGGACGACACCGGGGCGGCCGGAAAGGGAACGCCCAAACCCTGGAACTTTTCAACGGTTAGCGAGGATTATATGGATGAGGAAGAGAGGCAAAATTTCTTGGGTAATCCCGTCATGATGGACGCCATGACACACGTCGTGGTTGAGCACGTGATTGACGCTCAAAAGCTTAACGATCCTTTGCGGTTTCAGCGCGATACGGAGGAGACACACAAGTTTGATATCCCTCCTTATCACCTTTTGAAGCTCAGCGTCGATATCTTCAAGGTACGTTTACTGCAATAATGTTTCTAAAAATCTGGAAATGGTCCGGAAATTTAATTTTAGTTGTTTCATTTTAGTTGTTTGAATTTGTTTTCAAAAATGTAGGGACAAAATTTGTTTAAAGATTGATTAAGCATGATATGATTTGCATGATAATACATATGTGCAGATTTAACTATTTAAAACAAATCAACATTTTATTTACCAAAAATTTTGCCAACGACTTACAAAATTGACCCAAATAAACAATCATCTAAAATTTGCTAAATTAGTGATCATTTCAGTCAGTGACTTTACCTTTGAAAAATGTACAATTTGTTGCCGTGTATTGAAAAGCGGCTATAAATTTGCAAAATTGTACAAAACAATGTTCAATTAGCACAATATTTGCAAAGGTGATAAAAAATTGTATAATTCATCATATTTTACGAAATTGTGCAGTGATTTGCAAAATAAATCAACAATTTATGAAACCAACAATAATTTTACAAAATGAACCAGAAATGTGCAAATGAAACAAAAATTAACCGAAAGTTGGCAACATATAATTACCAACAATTTTCAAATAAACCGAAAATTTGCAAAATATACACATAATTTGCAAATGAATCAAACATTTGAAAAATATGCCAGCAATTTGCAAATGAACCAAAAATTTGAAAAATATACCAATAACTTGCAAATGAACAAAAAATCTGCAAAATATAGCTACCAAAATTTAGCAAATGAACAAAAAATCTGCAAAATATAGCTACCA